>JAADXL010000100.1:0-60639 GCA_023337755.1 Pythium aristosporum | reverse complement strand
TACTGCGGCTCACTGGGCTGCTGCGGCTCACTCGGGTACTCGGGCTCGCTCGGTTGTTGCGGCTCACTTGGGTACTGCGGTGGTGGTGGCGCGGGAGTGTACTGGTCAAGAACCGCTTGCGTGATGATCAGCGGATCAACCGAGCAGAACTCTTCAAGAGTGTAAAGCAACGTGGGAAGGTTCTTTTCCGTCACTAGCTGCCTGTTCTTCTTCATCTGTGAAAGCAAGACCAAAGAATGTCAGTACAGCGTGATCATGACGCAGCAAACCCTATCGCGATAACTCACTCGCTTGAAGGCACGCTCGGCGCACGGACCGCGCACGTCAAAGTTGCTCTCAATCTTGCGAATGAAGTCATCCTTGATGGTTTGCGGGATGTTGGCACCCTCGACCAGCGAGATTTCGCTCTTCATCGTGGCCTGGAGCCAGTTGAAGTACTCGCTCTGCTGGACAATCATGTCTCCGTTCTGATCCAAATCCTGGAAAGTCGGGTAGACGCTCGTGTCCGGAGTGTCGTCGCCGTCATCCACCTGCGACTGGACCTTGGCGTCCAGTTGCTGAGTCGAGATCGACGAAGCCGTCATACCGTTGTTGCGCATCGCCGCATAACCAACAACAGCCGAGGCCGCGATGAGTCCGACGGTCGCACCGACCACGGCCATGCGCTTCTTCTGCTTGCGCTTGGCATTGGCGCGATCCGGCGCCGCAATGCGTCGAATGAACGCCGTCTCTTCGTTCTCGCTCCCGTACTGAGTCGGGCTCTTCATGGTTCACTGGGTTGTTCCGACTTGCTCTCGACTGCGTGAATCGAACAATGAGCCTCTCTGTCGCCCAGGAGGCCACGCGGGTTCCACAGATAGCAGGCGCCTTTATCGCTTGGAGACTGGTCTCGCACGGAAGCCTGCCTATGAGTTGCCTTGGACATGCTGGACGCGACGCCTCTAAGAGTCCTCGGCGACTGCTCACGGGCGCTGTGCACCGCTCACCCGCGACTCCACAGTGACCCACCACCATACAAACTCCAAGCTGTGAACGGTCGGGCTGCGCGCGACCCGTGGAATCGCATCATATCTGATTGGATCGAGCGCGACCAAAAGATCGCGCCCACGAAGAGGCGCGCGGGGCGTCTCGTCAGTCACCACCACAGCCGTCCACTCAAAGATCGCAGAGGCTGACTGGCCACCTCTTGTTTCCATGAAGCAAGCAGCAGAAGCTGACCGTTCGCACCAAGCGTCGCACTGCCGCTTTCCTCGAGATCTTTCTATCTTTCACGTCCCAAAAGGATCGACAGCACAAGACCAGGGTGGTAGACGCGTGCGTTCGGGTCGCGACGCGTCGGGAAGCGATCTTTCCGCCACCGCCGCATACTGAGAAGCCCCTCCGTCGCCTCTACGCCCCTCCATCTTCCGCTCCATGCTTCAATGTTGCCCATGCCCCAAAGGTTAAATGGAGTAAAACCTCGATGAGTCATGTGGAAATGAGGTTTTGAGGTTTTTCCACTAAAAGTGTAGCCATCTGAGGAAGATCGCAAAAAGCAATCTACGTCATAAGCCAGGCATTTGGTCGTCCTCGGGAAGACGCGTTAGTTGGCGACCGCTGCGCCCAGCGTTGGCATGATCATCTCCCAGGAACAGTGGACCGCACCAGAGGAGCCGGCGCGTGAACGACCAAAATCCACCGTCGGTCGATGACTCACCCGGGGATGCCATCTTTCCACCACCGACTTCTCTGTCGCCTCCGCTATTCTCGACGCACCCATCGCTACCTAGAAACAACCCTCGATGACAAAGTGGGGATCGCCTGGTCTTTGCGAATAGGAATCACTCCCTCCATCAGTCCTCTCACGCGCGATTCTCTGTCGGGTATTTCAATGTATTCCAAGCGCTCATATAGATAGTTTGCAGACGTGCGGGTACACTCCGTTCTAGCTTCTAGTGCCCTAGCCGTACACGAGCTTGCTCATCTTGCAGAGAATCGGATTGGTCTTCTTGCCGTTCGTGCGGCGCTTGCTCGGCTGAACTCGTGAGGACTCGGACGCGGTCGTGCTGGGTTGGCCTCCGCCGAGATCGCTTTTGTCTTCTTCGTCTTCCGAGTCGTCCTGGCCCTCGCGAAGCTGGGCACGTAACGTCGCCCTATCAATCGGTGCTTTCTTGGGGTCGACGCTTGACGCTTTCTCGTTCACGCTCTTCTTGTCCTTGTTAGTGCTGGCGTGGTCCGACTCGCGCATCGACCGGGAGCTCTGACGCGACTCCCGCTTGACGCTGCCTTCATTGGTCGCCGTGGGTGACCGTGATGGAGCTGAGCCTGCGTCGGCTTCGCATTCTCGCACAGATCCATCTTTAGCCGGGGATCCTCGGCTCGCGTCTTTCCGTGGGCCACTGCCTTTTGTGACACGCGTCTCATCACTCGTTTCATCAGTCAGCTTCTTCTTGGCTCGGCCGGACGGGGCTTCTGCCTCTACCTCTGCTTCTTCCGTCGGGTCCCGATCACTGTCGGAGCGGCCTTGGCCTCTTCGACCTCGATCTTTCGAGACTGGCTGGCCTCGGGTGCTTTCGCGGTCGTCCTGACGCCTGTGACCACGATCATCGCGCTCTCGACCACGCGTGCCCCCTCGTCCATTGCGATTGTTTCGATCCTCACGATCGCGAGCGCTGTCCCTCTCGCGGTGGCGATCTGTATCGCTGGGCTCTCGGTCGCGGTCGCGGTCACGGTCACGGTCGCGGTCCCGTTCTTGCGTGCGGCCACCATCTCGCTCTCTGTCGCGGTTACGTGGTCGGTCACCTCTCGCACGATCTTCGCGATGCCAACCTCGTGGCCGATCCTCCCGACCTCGCGATCCAGGAGAGCGATTACCCCGCCGATGAGTCTCCTCCTCCTCCTCGTCATCTTCCTCCTCGAGCTCGTCCTCACGACGCTTCGCCCGAGGGCGCTCCTTGAATGCCCTCTCGCCATCGCGCTCCCAACCTTCTCGCCCACGCGGACGCTGCATAGACGTCGACGACGACGACGACCCGTGGCGTTCATGTCCGTCCGCCGACATGGTCGAGCTTGACTCGGACTGGCCTCGCGATCGCCTCTCGTACGACGGCGATGGCTGCGATCCCTTGAGTGAGGCCGCCGCGGCCGCCTCGCTCAGCGTTGAGATGTCGGCCACGGCGTCGTCCCTCCTATCACCACCACGCCCACCGTGACTCGCGTACTTGAGGTACTGGCGGCAGACGTGGTCAAAGACCTCGTGGACGTTCACATTGTCCTGTACGCACGAGCGAAAGAGACGCACGCCCATGTCGTCGGCCATGGCGTCCACTTCCCGCCGCGACATGGCCGCGTCGTCCACGAGGTCCATTTTGTTTTGCACGAGCACGTGCGCGATGCGGCCGCACTCGTCTTGGACCTTGCACTGCCACTTTGGGAGGTCGTCAAAGGACGCGCGGTCAGTGGTCGAAAAGACGTAGATGACGGCGCCTGCTCCTTTGTAGTACCGACTCGTGAGCGCGCCAAACTCTTCCTGGCCGGCCGTGTCCCAGATCATTAGGTTCACGGTCTCGCCCAGGTCGCGCAGCTCAAGCCGCTTCTCCATAAAGTCGACGCCGATCGTCTTCTTGTAGTTGCCCGTGTAGCGGCCCTTGGCGTACCGTTTCGTCATGCTCGTTTTGCCCACGTTGCCATTGCCCACGACAATGACCTTGAGCGTCTCTATGGAGCACCACCGATGAGTCCTTGTATCCTTCCTCTTCACTAGGAGATGAACAGAACGTACTGTCAAAGTCATCGCACTCAAAGTCGTCCTCTCCGTCCATACTGGTTACTCAATCAACGCGCCGCTGCTTGCTGGTGTGCGGCTCTCTGCTTATCGCTGGTCCTGTGACCTCTTCCCCCAACGCGGACCCAGCAAAGCTCACCCCCCACGGCACCGCCCAGTTAAGAATAGCCCTCGCCGACTCCCAACCAACGGCTCTCTGTGCCTGAAGGGGAAGTGTCCTATTTTCATATCAAGCCATTGCCACGCACGAATACGCCTAGATCGCATGGAGGAATACGCAGCGAAAGCTCACCGTACAGTGAAATGCCGTGTCCTCTCTGTCTTTGAGCCTTTCACCCATGGATCCCGATAGCACGCCGCCTGCCGTGTCCATGGACGAGCGACTGCGGCTCATGCTCGCCAAGCCGCAGCGGCGCCAGCGTGGCCAAGTACCCATGGAGCAAGTGCAGCGTGCGCTCCAGTTCCAGCGCGCGTATGTGCCGGCGACGAGCGACTACGAGAGCCACACCGTCTCGGACTGCTCCGAGAGTCTCGCGCGACTACGGAGTGACAAGCGCGAGGCCCGCGAGTTCCGCGAGATGGCCTGGGAGGACCACATCGCAACCACGCTGCGAGACGAAGCGGTGCGCGTCGCCACGGCCACGGCCAAGAAGCTCACGCAGCAGACGGCCATGCTGCTGCAGCTCAAGAGCGACAAGGACAAGTGGAACATGGCCGTCGACCTCAAGCTTCTCGAGTACCTCACGAGCACGCTCTCGACCGCCGAGCCGCAGCTAAGGCACGACTATCTCTGCAGTCGCAATGGCTTTGGCCAGACGCCGCTGCATCGTGCCGTCAAGGCCAAGGACGCCAGGCTCGTGCACCTCTTGCTGGACTTGGGGGCCGACCTCGTGGATCGAGACGATGCCGCACGCAGCGTCTTCCACGTCGCAGCCGCTACAGGGCAGACAGATCTCTTGGCGCTGCTGGTCGCAAAAGCTAAGACTGGGGAGGCCCAGCGAGCCGTCTTGGTGCAGGTGGATACCGCCGGGTTGTCGCTGCTCCACGTTGGGTGTCTGCACGGTCACCACGAGATCTTGCGCACCATCTTAGCGTCGCTCGACATCGTACAACTCTGGGCGGTGCTGAACTTGCCCACGAAAAAGGACGGCGCGACGCCACTCCACCTCGCGGCGCAGCACGGCCACGAAGAGTGTTTGCGCTTGCTGCTGGCCACCAAAGGGATCCGTCCAGAGTTGCGGAACGCGAGGGGATCCAACGCGTTGCATCTCGTGCTGGAGCAAACGTTCCGTATTGATGCCCTCGTCAAGGTCTTTCTCGACGCAGCGGACGGCAGTGACGTCTGGGGTGAGACCCTTGACAGCGTGGACGACCATTCGGGGCTCAACGGCCTGCACGTGGCGATCCTCAAGAACTACCGCGACGTCGCGACGGCGCTTGTGGGCACGAAGCGTGTGGCACTGAATACGTCGACACGAGAGGGCGGATGGAGTGCGCTTCATTTGGCCGTGATGACGGAAGAGATGGGGATCGTCCAGGTGCTACTGGAAGCTGGAGCGATCGTCGACAGTGTGGATTCGGACGCCCAGACGCCGCTGCTGCAGGCGTGTCTTGGCGGCCAACTCGAGATTGTGCGCGCGCTGCTTCTCGCCGGCGCGAACCCGGCCCACCAGAACCGACAGGGCCACAGTCCGCTCCACTACCTCTCGGCGTTTTGTCGCGACCGGGTGCTTCTCACTGACGTCATAGCGAAGGGCGCCGACGTGAACGCCAAGTCGCTCAAGCTCAACACGCCGATGCATTTTGCGGCCATGAACGGCAACGAGATTGCCACGCAAGTGCTGCTGGAGCATGACGCCAGTGCGAGCGCCATCAACGAAGACAAGCGCAGTGTCGTGTATCTCGCCAAGAAATGGAGACATCGCGCGGTGGAAGATCTGGTCAAGCCGCCAGAAGAGAAGGCGTCGTTGGACGGCGCCGGAGCGCGGACCATGTCGGGTGAAGGGGGCCTCCACACTCGAACGCCGCAGTTTGGAACGTCCGGCGTACGCCGAGCAGCACCCTCCGCGTCGGGAAACACGAATCACCATGGTGTCGGCGGCAGTCACAGCAGCCGGACACGGACACCCATGACGACTCGGTCGGAAGATTCGGACGCCGAGTCGATGTACAGCTTTGACGACGAAGAGATCTTGGAGCCGTCGACACCGTGGCCCGTTGCACTGCGGACGGCATCGCCAGGCAACAACTCCACCCAAAGAGTTCGCGTTCGTTCGTTCGGCGAACTGCGACGGCGATTCATGGCGGCGCCCGAGACACCCGAGGCAACAGAACGAGCTCCGCTGAAGCCCGTGGTCCTCGCGCATCACAAGGAGCGCCACGCAGCCGAGCTGCAGGCCGCCCGCGAGCTTCTCGACGCTCCACCATCGATCTCCAATGCCCAACTAACAAAGTTCACGCGCCGGCTTCTCACGGGTCCGGTGCACTTTCCCTGGGAGATGACGGTCCCGACGCTGGACGCGGCAATCGCGAGCACGAGTGACTCGGGGCTGCAACGCAAGCTCAAGCCCAGCATCCGCACCAACATCGGGCTGCTGCGCGACCACCTCACACACGCGCAGCACCTCAGCTGGCCGCGCTACGCCAACCAACGCGTCTTCCGCAAGGACCACCAATTGCCCGGCTGAGACTTTGCGATCTTCCCAACATGGCTACATTGTTGGAAAATGTTGGACGTTGGCAAAGTGTTGGAAAGTATTGGACGTTGGCAAAGTGTTGGAAAGTGTTGGATGTTGGCTATGCGCAATCCAGTATGCGTGGGGTTGGATGCCGGAACATGGGAAGGTCGGCAATGGACAACGAGGTGGGCGGCACCACCACGTAGACCTGATCAGTCTCCAGAGCTCCCTTGGGTTGGGAGAAAATCGATAAAAATACTCGTTCTATTAGTCGCAAAAAAAAGATCGGGGAGAGTTCATACGCAACGATACCGGTACCGCCAAGCGCGTCTCCCCACCCACGCGCATCCAAGTTGGCCAGCGCGGGGGTTCTTCATAGAGTCAGCGCGTCGGTTCATCAGTGTCTAGCCCATGAGGAAACCAGCTACGGTGTTGCCGACGTTGTAGATCGAGTACCCGGTTACGCTCACGATCAGCAGTAAGAATACGTCTTCATGGAAGAGAGAGAACGTTGGTTAGTGCGCGTTTTTACTAAACGCCAACAAAAACAGAAGGGGGGAACGCACTGAAGATGGTGACCTCGACGGGGCTCAGCATGGTGAGGCCAAACTCAATCTTGTACGTGTGGTACGCGCGTCCAAAGGGCCCGAGCATTGGTGAAGTGTTGGTGTTGGAAGTGTTGGTTGTTGGGAGCTTCTTGAGGAATGGGAAAGTTGGCAAGTCGGCCGCGGCGGTGTCCCTTGATGACGCTATCTGAGATTGTCTCAGTGCCAAGGAATCGTTGGCGAAATCACACCCAATGTACTCTATACACCACCAACTCCACGCTGTGGCCACAGACTACATGTGTAATAAATGTGGACCACATGAAACGATGCTCTCTTTTGAAATGCCCGAGACAAGAGTGATGGTCGTTGGCTCTTGGAGGGGTGGGCGCAGGGCGCAATCGAAAAAGAAAGTTTCCCTTGGGGCAAAGCAGGAAGCGGTTGCGTGGCGCTGTATATGGAGGCGTAGGGAGCTCCTCGTGGGAATCTGTCGACGTCTATATGGAGAATGCACACGTGCTGATCCGTCTGCGCGACGGCGACACCGATCGCCCCCCTGGTTCCAGAGATACGGCCGCGGCAAGGTCGCCCACGCGAAGCGACGTCGGCGTGCGCCGCACGAGCGCGACCAGCGTGCGATTGGAGCACAGCGACATGTCGCCGGGCGTCGCGAGTATCAATTTCGAGCAGGTCTTCGACCATTGCCATGCAAATGGGCAGATTTTTGAGCAGTCGTTGGCCAGCGCGGTGCGCACAAGTGTGCTGGGGGGATCTGCTATGACGGTAGTCGCGACCGGCGCTGCCGACGCGGGCAAGTCGTATTGTATGCACGGCGGCCGTGAAGCCGACGCGAAGGATAGCAAGGGACTGGTCGAGCTGGCGATCGAACACGCGTTTGCTGTCGTCTCGGGTACGTTCTGGTCGAGTTGGTTGGTTGGTTGAGCGGAAATGTTGGACTCACGCAGCTTTTCATTTGCCCAGAGTACCACGAGTGGCAAGTATTGCTGGCGTTTGCCTACACACAGCAGAATACGTTCGAGAAAAGCCAGTCGCTGGTGGATGCCGTCAGTGGCGAGCCTGTTCCGAGCAGTTACGCGGACCCCGCGTCCGTCCACGACTCGACATTCTTGTCACGAGCTGTGCGAGTGGAGAACGCCGGCGAGGCAATCCAAGGGTACAAAAGCGCGCTTGAGAGGTCCTCGCAGACCGCCAGGCGAGCGGCGCCGTCGACCGACTTTGTCTGTGTGGTGTTTGTGGAAAGCCGAGCCAAGTCCGGCGTCCTCCGCCGCAGTCGCCTCAGCTTTATCGACGTCCACGGCGACAGCATTATCGAACCGACCTTATCAGACCATCAAGACGATGAGGTTAAGCCCGCGCTGTTTGGTGAGACTCATTTCCCAGTGAACGAGTTGCTCACTAAATGGTGTGGCGCATGGCTGGGCAACCACTCTGCTACTTTCTTTCTTGTCGCGATCCAGACCTCGAAGACGAAACAGCAATTGGTGAGTGTTCGATTGATTGGATATGAATGCTTGCGGTGAAAAAGCCTGATGTGGGTTACTTACGGTGGCTTACGAATGCGTGAGGGTGATAGGCGATCCAGTCGTTGCTGTACGCGTGCAAGGCGAAGGAAATCAAGAGCCGTGTCGAGCCCTGTGAGCTGGATAAGTTCTCAGTGATTCCGGCTTACGCAGATGCGGAGACGGTTGTGGATGAACCGGAAGGTCATGATGGCGTGATCACATCTCTGAGATCCCCAGTGTAAGTTCATTTGACCAGAAACTACTTGTTTCCGGCTGAGATCTCTTTGTACTGAGAAAGTGTGACACTGCTCTGCGTAGGTCTTCGGCGCCTAGTGTTCCAACGACGCCAAATCGTCACGCAAGCGCGTCAGATTTGCTGTCTGAGAGACTCCGTCAAGCGTACCAATCGGTCAAGAGATCGTCCACCAAAGCGGCCGCAGAAATGTCGCCCCGCGTGAAGACTGTCCAGTTAAATGAACCCGTGGTTGTCTCAAACGCTGGTGCGACGATGCAGCAACTACACGCAAAAGCCGATGCCATTCTCAATACCTCGCAATCTAGGATGCACGACCTCGAGACCATGACGCTGCTCGAGAAGCTCGACGCTATCTCGAAGCAGCATCGTGACGTGGAAGCATCGTTGCGGCACGAGACCTCTGTCAAGAAGAAATGTGTCGAGCGGATATCAAAGCTGAGCCAGACAATGAGCTTTCAAGTTGTCGAGCACGAGAAGCTGCTCAAGGCAAAAGACACTGACAACAATGCGCTGCGAGAACAGCTCGAGGTGATGCAGTCCAGGTATGACGATGCAGAAGACACACTGGAAAAGCTGCAAGCGCAAGTGGAAGCCATGAAAGTCGCCATGCGGGAACGAGCCCATGCAAGATCGCCTGTCAAGACCAGTACAAATGAACGCGTGCTGTTGCAGCAGTTCTCAGCTCGCCTTGAAACGGCCATGCTGGAAGCAAAGGCGGTCGTCGACCACAAAGATAAGCTGATTCGTGATCTCGAAGTTCGTGCGGAGCAGCTTCGAAAGGCGAACGATGTACTCGAGCTCCGAGTCTCGACCACCACCGCGCGGTTCCGTGAAGAAGAGTCGCGGTGGACGATCCGAGAGAAGCAGTGGGAGAACGAGAAGGCTCGGTGGGCCGAGGAAAAGACCAAGTGGGATGTCGAAATGGCGCGCTGGAGAAAGGAATCAAACACTTGGGCAGAGGAAAAGGCTCGCTTGATCAAGGAGAATAGCGACTGGCAGGTCAAGAACGATCGATGGCAACTGGAGATCGCAAGGGAGAAGGGCAATGCCGTAAATTGGGTTGCCAAGCAAGCCGAGTGGGAACGAGCCGAGGCTAATTGGATGAAACAAAAGGCGGAGTTGAGTACAGCAATGGAAGCCGCTCACAAACAAGCCGAGGCAAATTGGATTGAAGCGGAGCGTGAATGGAGGAAAGAAAAGGGCGCAACGGAAGACGCTCTCGTATCGTGTCAAGAACAAGTGAAGATTGAGAAGAGGAAGACGATAGAGTTGCAAGATCGGCTGGTTTTGTCCGAGCGAGATTTGTCGATGAAGGTGTCGGATATGGAACGAGTGACGGCTGAATGGGAAAAGGCGAGGGGTTTACTGGGAGGCGCTCTTGCAGCATGTCAAGAGCAAATGAAGATCGAAATTATGCGGAGCAAAGAGTTGGAGGATCGACTGGCTTTGTCCGAGCGAGAGTGGTCCGCGAGGGTATCAGAGCTGGAGCAAGCGATCGAAGACGGCCAGCGGGAGTGGACATCGAAACGGAATGACGACGACTCGCAGCGTGAAGGGAGGATCGCTGAGCTGGAAATCACTCTACGCGCTCAAGAATCTCACGCTGCGCAAGCACAAGAGAAGCTAAACGCGATGGAAGCTGCCAAGGCAGTGACCGAGCAGCAAGTGACCGTTTTGCAAGCCAAGCTCGACATGGAGCGGACACTGTTTGCGAAAGAGAAAAAGAAACTCGACAAGAAGCTCCGCATCCTAATGAACGAGCGAAAACAACAACTGGAAGACGCCGACAAGGTGGAGACCGAGATGGCGCTCGAGGTCCAGCGACTAGGTCTACAGCTGGAGGCCTCGCAGTCCGAATGCCAAGCCAAAGATGCAGAGCTCGACCGTACACGATCCCAAGTGTCCGATTTGCGCGGCCAACTCACTAGTCTCGAGAAGCAGCACTTCGTGAGCGACGAGCTGGAACGGACGCAATCCCAACTGTCTGCGTTGCAAGAACGACTCGCGGGTCTGGAGAAGCAGCGGTCCGTGAGCGAAGAACAGATTGCGGTGCTGCATAATTGTAATACCAGACTGGAGACCGACAAGCGAGCTATCCAAGCGGCGCTGGAGCGTCTCGAGCAAGAGAAGCAGCGCGTTAGCGACGAACTCGAGCGACGAACGTACGAGCTGGAGCAGCGAACCCGAGCCGCGCGGCAATTGATGGAACGAGAGGCGACGCTCTCGATGGAGAACGAGCACAAACTGTGGGACGTGATGGACCGTCATGCGTCTGAGCTGTTGCAGAGAGATCTCGAGCTGAGACGCCTGCGCGCCCGTCGACCAGTGCAGCCACCGCCTGTATCTTCTTCTTCTTCCTCCTCGTCCTCGTCCTCGTCAGAGCAGTCCCCACGCAGGCAGCACGATCTCGAGCAACTGGGCACCGTGGGGGACACTCCAGAATCCAGTGCCGATCGAAAACGGAAGGACAAACGGCGCGACGACAAGCTCGCCAAGCAAAAGCTCCAGCTCACGGCGTTGCGGACACAAGTCAATTCGCTTACCCACGGGCTTGCGGTGGCGAACGAACAGGAATCGCTCGCGAAGGAAGCCATGGCACATCAGCAGCTCCTGTACGAACGCATGATGTTCGCGCAGGAGGAGCTTCAGTTGCGCGTGAATATCTTGAAAGAAGAGAACTGGCTGCTCAGCCTCGCGTTGCAAGTCACGGAAAAGCGCGAGGACGACAAGGCGTTCCTGCCCATGTCGTCGCGCATCGCCGAGTGCCAGTAGTAGTATCATAAGCAAAGACTGTAGTAGAGATAGACGGGAGAGCTGTACTAAATTGCATTTCAGCGAGCGCTGTTCATTCTTCCGACAGGGACGCAGCGGCGGCATGCGCGTGGCACTGGGTGCAGCAGGCCCCGGCTCGCTCCCTTTTTTTTGCCGCATCGGTCTTCGCCTTCTTGGACGCAAAGCTCGGGTGACTCTAGACCAGGTCTTCGCCTTCTCGACCGCGCTTCAGCGGCGACGCCACTCCGTCGCTTTCGCCGTAGGCTTCTCTCTCGGTCTGTGACTAGTCTGTAGAGCTCGGCGTCGACAGTGGCGTGCCTTCCTGTTCCGCTTGGAGTGAACTGAGCATCTCCCGAATCTCCCCACCAAACGACTCAGCAAACCTGGCCAGCTCTTCATCATGGCAAACTCCGTAGGTGTCGCTTCCTGACGTGGCGCGAAACTGACCAGCGGGCCCTCCATGTACTTGGAGTGGTCTTTGTTGAGGTGTACATTCACGAGGTGCAGCTTGAAGTGGCTTGGGTTGATCGTTGCGTACTCATTCGTGCACAGGAGGCAGTGATGCGTGTTGCAATTTCCCGTCCACATGGTCGTCATCGTCGTCACCAGTCCCAACCAGATCCTTTTCGTAGGCGCCGTCGTCTTCGGTCTGAGCGTCATTGTCGTCACCGTCGGACGAGTTGTCGTTCGCGTCGAGCACCGGTGAAAAACTGGAGAGACTCGACCCGCGTGGTAAGGGGCGACGCGGTGAACCGGGTGGCGTGAAGCGACTCAAACCACGTTGCGCGGGGCGGCGCGACGGATCGGAGTGGTGGGAGCGACGTGGTGTCTTCGGCTGGCCTGGGCGGGACTTCATGCGACGAGTAGTTCTTTGCAAATAGCGGAGTGGAACCCTCTCCAGGAACTACGTCTGGGACGGTCGCGGCATGTCCCACCCAACCGCAGGGTGAGACTCTCAACAATCAACTGTCGCGACTGTGGGTCCGTGGAGGAGACGACAACCTGTAGTAAGAGGAGAAGAGAGACCGGGACACGAGACACGCAAACAGCATACCGAATAGAAGCGGCACAAGGCGTTGTCCATTATTAAGTCGTTGACGCGGCGGCGGCATCGGCGGCGGCCGACTCGGCGCGGATCTGGTCGTCGCTTTTCCCGCAGAGCCGCTTGTGGAGCTTCCACGCCGTCTTTTGGCAGTCGCGGGAACAGTACCACGCGTGGCCGCAGCGGCCGCAGCGCAGCAGCTTTTCCTGCCACGTGTGGCACTGGTTGCAGGCCCTGGTCTGCGCAAACTCGAGCCAATACCGCACTTCGTCTTCGCTCGCCGTGGTCACGCCATTGCCGTCCTCCTGGTCCTCGTCCTTGTCGTGGACGAGAAAACTGCTCTCGGCAAAGCCATAGAACCCCCACTTCTCCACGTCGTGCATGATGTTGTGGTCCATGCAGCCAAAGCGGTTCATGAGATCGCTCATGTCGTCCCGCGTCACGGGTAGCACCGCGGGCGTGTACTCGACGGCAAACTGCGCGATGGATTCGTACGAGGCCTCCGACAGCAGCGGCGTGAAGCGCTGCGAGATCGCAAAGCCGCTCAGTCCACGCAAGCGCTCAGCCTCAGCATTCGCAGGCGGCTCGAGAAAGGCGGCTTCGCCCAGCAAGAAGCAGAAGAGAGGCCGTGTATCGGCGGGCGTGGCATGGTCCTTGTGGTACGCTGTGATCGCCTGGAACGTCGCGTACTGGTTCTCGACGCGCTCTTCGCCGTGGGGCGACACGTACACAAACACCAACTGCGCCTGTGCAAGCGCGTGCGGGTCCTGCGCCGCCTGGTCGATGACGTCGCAGTCCATGAGCTCACACGCGCGGACGATCTCGTCATGGAACGGCGCGTAGCCGTTCGCGTCCACGACCACTTTGGGGCGGCGCGGCGACGCAGACTGCTCACTGGACGCGTCGTCACTTGGTGGTGTAGTCTGCTTGGCGGCTGCGATGGCGCGCCACATTGTGTGGAGATACAGCAGGCGACACGCGACGCCCGTCATGCGGCTCTCGGCCTGGCCAAACTCGGGCGCTTTCCTACGGATCCACACATGCGTTGGAAGCATGAGCACCTCCAATCGACTCGACAGGAAGAGCCGCGTCTAAACGTACCACGCGTAGTCGTAGCGCATGTACATCTTGGCCGCCACGAGCCGCTCGCGCGCGGCCGCGACCTCCGGCAGCAGCTCGGAGCTGCTCATTCTCGTTCCTTCTCAAGCCGTCTGGAACAACAGCTTGACTAGCGACTTGTATTAAGGGGGCACACGGTACAATGAATGGTGTCGTTGTCACAAAAACGGGGTTTTGGATAATTCCCTTGTTGAGAATTGTTACGAGGGACTGGGGCTTGACGTCTGGCGGTCCCTACAAACGTCCACGGCAGAAAAAGAGGGAAAGCACCATGCAAGGAATCCTGCAGTACGTGTTCGCCGGCGGCGTCGTCGTGGCCGCGGCCCAGATTATCACGGGGCCCCTGGCCGACTGGAACGCCCGACGGGAGGGAGCTGCGGTGAGTTCGAGTCAATGACGAGTCCGGGTCTAAGGAGTGAGGCTAACCGCGGTGTTGGTTTGTTGGATGCCCAGGAGCTCAAGCGCCGCGCCCAGGTCGCGTTCAAGAACGCCAACCACGACTAAATGCCAGCAAACCAACAAGCAGCACGGGCAGAGAGTACATTGTTTGTGTTGGATGGCCAAGAAGAGGGTTTCAAAAGTACTTGATAGCTCCAACACAGTTTTCACCAACGCCCACTACAAGTCCGTGATGGTGGTTGTTTGGTGATTCCAACAACTGCCGTTGGTTTTGGTCTATCATTCTCTGTAGGCAGCCTCGGACCCGCGCGTTGCTCAAACTTCGCGATCTCTTGGGCGACCGCCTCGGCCGTGGGCTGGGGCGCCACAACGTCGGCGGCCCACGACGGTTCCCCTGTCTCCTCTGCTTCCTTCTCCAGCGCCGCGGCCGTCGTCTTGCCTGCGTCCAACAGAACAGTACACAGTGAGCCAACAATGCCGGGTCAATCTACATGCCAAGAACACGCACCGATGGCCGCCTTCCTCACAGTCTCCCAGGCCACAGCGACGCTGCGGGTCGCCTTGATGCCGCTTGGGCTGAAAAACACGACCCAGTCGGGCGTTTGGCACGCATCAGGCAACTGAAAGTCGCTCACGGCACACGTGCGGTACACGCACAGCTCCACAAGCGGCTTGCCGCGCTCGTGGAAGCTGTCGGGCAGCGTATCACGCCGCTTGTCGCCACAGAGAAACACTACGGGCTTGGTTGCCGCTGTTACTGGTAAGATCCCGTCCTGGTGGATGTATTCGGCCATGACTTCGGCCGAGCCGCAGTGGTCGCCACGGCAGTCGACGCCGAGACACTCGAGCTCGCGCGACGTGGCCTTGCCCACGGAGAATACAGCGGTGGCTCGCAGCGCCTCTACGACTCGCTCACGTAGCACTTCATCTTCTAGAGAGGATATTACGTTGCGGACGGCGATGCCGGCACGTGGACTCGTCACGAGAATCGCACTGTAGTCGTCGAGCCGCAGTAAAACGTCCCGTAGCGCATCGGCTTTTACGTACTCAAACGTCAGCACATCGGCGAAATGAACATCAAATGATGTATCGCCACTGGTAGACAATGATTCGCTCTGGAAGGCATCTTCGTACTTGGCGTCAGCGGCCTTGAGAAGCAGCACGGAGCATTGGCGTGGCGTGGTCATCGTCGATATGAGAGTGTTCAAGATGAGTCTTTTGTGGGGTTGCCCTGACGTATATAAATATATACAGTTTTATGATCTCAACGTATAGAGTGATGCGAGAGGGTTATAGATTTTGAGAGACAGCGTTTGCCTCTTTCCCCCAGTGGAGTTTCCCACCCACAGTAACTGAACCATCATGAACATGGAAGACATTGACGAGCAAGTTGAGCCATTGCACCTCGATTTCGAGGACCGCGAGGTGTATCTCGCCAAGGTTCCGGTGCGTGAGCGTAGAGATATGCGTCCGCTACGCGCTCATGCGATTTGCTGCTGACGGAACGGCCTGTGTGTGGTGTTGAGAGTAGACTGCGCTGGGGATGGCGTGGAAGAATGTCCAAGGTGAACTCCTGAAACGGCGTTGGATCCCTGTATGATTGAGCGCCAATATTAATATTCTCTGGATGTGGCCAATTGTCTAGAAAGCGAGTTGATGCTGGGCACGATCAAGCTCGAGAAGGGCAGCGTTCTTGGAAAGCGAAAGGTTGGCTGTGTTTTCCTTCCTGGTGCACTGGTCCGAATCACTAAGTTGTACTACTACCGATTGAGTAGGGCGTGCTGACCGTGAACCCGGCACCGTTGGAGGAAGGCGCGTCGACTGAGTACCGTATTGAGATCGGCGAGACGCCGTTGAAGATGCGCGTGTTCTCGCAGGACGGCTCAGGGCGCATGGCGATGGAAGGCACGGTCAAGAACAGCTGCACGATCATGGCGCAGCGCAACGACCAGTACAGCAAGGTTCTCAAGCAGCGCTTGATCAAGGCCATGGTCAAGCCACGGTACGTGCTTCTTTAGATAGACGATGCCGCGTTGGACCGTCGCGTGACCCGGTGTGTATGGTGCGACAGTATCACCCAACAACTGGAAGGACTTCCGACTGTGAAGAAGGCCAAGATCCAATTCACGATTGAGAAAGCCGAGGAAGAAGTTGAAGAGGTGCGTCGCCTACGGCACCGACCATTCCGTATGATGATGTGGCGGTGTCTCATCTGTCTGGTTCCCATGTCGTCTGTGTCGGTGATGGTACAGGACACGCTGGACTCGAAGATGGCATTCGACAAGTCGGACAAGAAGATCAAGATGAGCAAAGTACGTCGTGGCGGTCTTGAGCTGATAATGATCTACATTGGCTAACCTGCGTGGTCTGTGGTCAAATAGGACGAGCTCAAGAACACGGTGTTCCATCACTTCGAGGAGCGCGAGTATTGGCCACTCAAGGAGCTCAACTACCACTGTCGTCAACCTGAGGTAAAACCTCATTGACGTTTTATATTTCGCTGTGCGAAAGGTCACTCACAGAATCATGATGTGTAGACGTTCCTCAAGGAAATTCTCAAGGAGATTTGCGTGTACCACCGCAAGGGCCCCAACAAGTCGTGCTACGAGCTCAAGCCGCAGTACAAGAACTCGCGCGCGTAAACCCCCAACGCGGTCTTGCCGTTTAACGAATTGCCTTTCTCTGAATCCAAGACTTCATAATCATCTCCGTTCCGATGGCTTCATCCACCTTCGACGGAGGAACTTGACTTGTCTGGCTCCTCTCCCATCTGGCTTCTCGTGGTCGAGTATTGAGATGCCTTGACTGGAGAGACGAATGTATCCATCTCGGGAACGTCCATACTCTGCCTCTCGGAACGTGAGCCTATCATGCACGACCAGTCAGTCGGACGGAGCCAATCAGTCCACCTTCTTCAGCGATGGTGATCTGAGATCACTCCGTGTTGACCCTGTCTCATGAGCCTGCCGAAGAAAAGAATCTTGGCAAACCAACAAGGTGTTCCGAATGATCCCGAATGGTCCCTTGTTTCGAGTTCAAAATTTCCTCCCGCGCTGTTCCTAAAACCTCAGAGAAGATCAGTAAAACCTCGGTCGGCTCAATGAAAAACCTCGTTTTCGCTGACACCCTTGCACTCGCACAAGGGACCACGCCTGTTTGGGGGCTGCTCGACTTTGGTGGGGAACACAAAAGACTGGGCCTCCCCCACAGAGTCACTGTTGTGTGTGAGCACAAAGCGCGGGCGACCAGCACATACTAACTCGCACTTCCGCCGCGCTTCCGGGAAGCGCCAACCTGACCATTGGGGCATCTCCAAGTCGGAAAGGCCGCCCATTCCACTTGCGCGCCACGAGCAAAATTCCCACAAAATGAACGAGGACCACTCGCCTGTGGTCGCGGACGGAAGCGCCCATCCGAACGACCCACCGAGCAAAGAACATTCTACCACAGCGTCGCCAACACCAACGACAACAACAACGTTGGCATCTCCAGATGTTGGATCGACCACCAAAGTATCCAACGAATCCAACGAATCCAGTCCATCAGCCAATAATTCCGACGGATCGGCCGATGAAACGACAGCGCCTCTCAACGGTTCCGCGGACTTGTTGGAATCCAACAGTGGTGCCAACGCCAACGCCAACGCCAACGACAATCACTCTGTCGAGCATGTTGCCGTTGCCGAGAGCGTCCCCGCGGAGGAGAATGCTGCCACTGAGACGCGAGCGGACGGAGAAGGAAACGACGCGCTGGGCGACCAGGAGGTCGCGGCGACGGTCGAGACGCCGCAGGAGACGCCGGACGAGCCACCGGCATCCGACCGCGAAAGCGCGACGCGCGAGACAGCGCCAGAAGTCGAGGAAGACGCCCCGACCTTGCCGCATGAGTCTGTCACGGAAAACGGCGACGTGCTGCCGCCCGTGTCGCCACCGCAGCAGCAGCAGCAAGAGGGCACTGACGAATTCTCGCCCGTGTCGCCACCGCAGCAGCAGCAGCAAGAAGGCAGTGGCGTTTTCTCGCCCGTGTCGCCACAGCAGCAGCAGCAGCAAGATGGCAGTGGCGATTTCTCGGCCATGGCGGCCATGCCGTCGCCCGCGCAAACCGAGCCAGAGCAGCCGCAGCAACAGCAGCAACCGTCGCCGTCGCAGTCGATGCAGTTTCCGTACACATCGTCCAACTTTGTGGCGCCGTTGCCGACGCCCATTCGACCGCTCGCGGGCGATCCGCGTATGGCCCCGACCGAAGGAGGCGACGTCATCTCCCCCAGCGGGGCCACGCCCGACGCGTATCCGTCGGATCTGCCGTCCAGCCAGCCGCAACCGTATTACGAGCCGCCCGTGCCGGTCACGTCCACCACGACGGACCCCATGACGGCGTCGTTTGAAGACCAGTGGAACCAGAGCGTCCCCGTCCCGGGCGGCAACGTGGGATGGGGCGCGCCGACAGGCTCCATGGGTCAAATGGCCCCTGTCCCCAATACAATGGTTGCTGCGTCCGTGGACTCGACCATGGGCCCGCCCAGCACTGGCATCATGGGCGATCCCGTGCTGACGGCGACGCCGTTTCCGGCCCGCTCGCTCGTCATGCAGCGCGTCGACGACCAGACACTCGCGCTGGATGCGACCATGCTGGCGACGCTCGTGAACTACGGCAAGAGCCTGAGCACGCCGGGCCACGCCGCCGCGTTTGGCGTGGATTTATTCCGCGCAGCGGTCGAGGACGACCAAGATCTCAATGCGCACGGCTGGCGCAATCCGTACCAACCGGATGAGTACGACGTGCTGCTCCAGAAAGGTTCGATTGGCTTGTGTATGAACATGAGTGTGCGCACGGGCTGTGTGACCGTCACGAGCTTCCGACGTCCTGAGGGCGGCGTGATCGGCCCGGCCGAGGCCTGCGGCATGATTCGAACGGGCGACGATCTCATTGCCGTCGACGGGTACCCGATCCGGACAGCCGAGGATTTCCAGGCGGTCGTGGGGCGGCTCAAGTCGCTCAAGCCCGTGCTGCTTCGCTTCCGTCGACCGGGCAACGCTGTGGTGACGTCGACGCGGCCCGACCGCCATGGGTACCGGCGAGGGCTGCGCACGTCGATTGCCGGCTTGGACAATTCCGAGATGACGACTGTTGGCATGTGGAACATGGGCGTTCGGTATTTATCGCCCGGTCAGTGGGCCGCCGAGCTCCACGTCGACGGCGGTGGCATTCGACGATTGGGCGTGCTGCCAACGGAACGAGAAGCCGCGATGGTCTACAACCGATACATTCACCAGACGTATGGTCCGAACGCGCAGCAATTCATGAATCCGGCCGGCACAGCAATGGGTGCGGGACCGGATGCGCAGCAAGGCGCTGGTCTTCCTGTCGCCGTGTCCAATGTGCGCGACATGAAGCCGATCCAACGCCAGCCACCAGCGCGTCGACTCAAGGCCGCCTTCACGAACGAGCAGAAGGAACAACTGCGCGCCCAGATTATGGTGTTCAAGTATGTCTCGACGGGCACGGCCATCTCCAAAGAGTGGCTGGCGCGTGCCATCAAGTCGGCAGCGCCCATGCCCATTCAAGAAGGTGCTGACCGCAGGAAGCGAAAGACGTTTGCGCCACAGGCAGTCGTCAAGCCAGTCAAAAAGGCCAAGCGGAACGCCAAGGGCAAGAAGGGCAAGAAGAAGCAGTACTCCGACGAGAGCGATGATGACAGCGAATCGGGCGAGAACTTTACGGCGCCGGCGCGGGAGGTTGTGCCGACGCGGCGGTCTGGGCGGAATGTTGGAAAGGCCGCGAAAGTGTACGTCGAGAAGGAGAACGACTCTGCCTTCGAGGACAGCGAAGACGAGAAGCCGGTTGTCAAAGCTGAAGCCAAGAAGGGTCCTCAAATCGACAAAATTGTGGGCATTCGATTCCACAAGGACAGTGCTGAAGACCGCGAAGTCACAATGGAGTTCTTGATCAAGTGGAAAGACGTGTCGCATCTCCACCTGAGTTGGCTCACAACCAGCAACATTGAAGAGTTTGGCCACGGGTCGGTCATGCGCATGCGTCGGTACCTGCAGAAGAACAGCCGAGTCGTCGAGCAAGCACGTGAGAACGTGGTCATCGGCGAAGAGCGCGATTACAGTGCCTACTTTAGCGAGTCGTTCCTCGAGGTCGATCGGATATTGGCAATGAAGGAAGTCGAAGAGCCCGAAGAAGTGAACCCGTACAATAATCACGGCGTGGGCGATGACGAAACGCCGCCGCTGAAGCGCAGCAAGAAGTATCTCGTCAAGTGGCGCGATCTCAGCTACGTCGACTGCACGTGGGAGTGGGAAGATGATGTCACGGACGATCGCAAGATTGCAGCATTTCATCGGTACAACCACCCGCCGATACTGAACGGCGCCCACCCGGCGATGTTTGAAGATGTTCGTCCCGAACCAACGTCGTGGGCCAAGTACCAAGAGTCGCCGGTCTACAACAACCAGAACACGCTGCGGTCCTACCAGCTCGAAGGTCTCAATTGGCTCGTGTTTTGCTGGTACAATCGTCGCAACTGCATTCTCGCCGACGAGATGGGTCTCGGTAAGACGGTGCAGGCCACGTCGATTCTCGAGCATTTGCGTCAGCGCGAACACATTCGCGGACCTTTCTTGGTGATCGCTCCCCTGGCAACGCTCGGCAACTGGAAACGTGAGATTGAGACGTGGACGTCGATGAACTGCGTCGTGTACCACGATTCCGAGGGCGGCGCCGACATTCGCGCCTTCATTCGTGAGCACGAGTTTTACTACCCGAATGAAATGTACAAGAAGCGCGGCATCTACAAGTTCAACGTGATGGTGACGTCGTACCAGACGCTGATGGCCGACGCCGAGTATTTGGATGTGATTCCTTGGCGGTATATTGTCATTGATGAAGCACACAAGCTGAAGAACCGCGAGACCAAGTTGCTGCAGTCGCTGAGCAATTTCTCGTGGGATTCCTGCCTGCTTATGACGGGCACACCACTTCAGAACGGCGTGTACGAGCTGTGGTGTCTGCTCAACTTTATCGAGCCGGAGAAGTTCACGAGCCAGCAAGAGTTCTACGACCAGTACGGCGAGCTGAACACAGCTGAACAGGTCGCACGGCTGCACGAGCAGTTGCGGCCGTACATGCTGCGTCGTGTGAAGGAAGATGTCGAAAAGAGTATCCCACCCAAGGAGGAAACGATCATTGACGTTGAGCTCACGACCATGCAAAAGAAGTACTACCGGGCGATCTTTGAGCGGAATCGATCGTTCCTCAACATGGGCGCTTCTGGAACCGTGGCAAATCTTGTGAACGTCGAAATGGAGCTTCGCAAGTGCTGCAACCACCCGTTCCTCATCCGTGGCGTCGAAGAAAAGGAGTGCGGGAACGCGGACGAGTATCAGCGCGCACGGGCGCTCGTGCAGGCAAGTGGCAAGACTGTGCTACTCGATAAGCTGCTCGCCAAGTTTCACGCCGAGAAGAAAAAGGTGTTGATTTTTTCGCAGTTCAAGATTATGCTCGACATTATCGAAGATCTCTGCCAGCTGCGTCAGTACAAAATTGAGCGCATGGACGGTTCCGTGCGTGGTAACTCGCGACAAGCAGCCATCGATCGGTTCAACAATCTCGAGTCGGACACGTTTGCCTTCTTGCTCAGTACACGCGCCGGTGGTGTCGGTATCAACTTGATTGCTGCCTCGGTCGTCATTCTGTTTGATAGCGACTGGAACCCGCAAAACGATCTCCAGGCCGTTGCGCGTTGCCATCGTATTGGCCAGACACAGTCGGTCAATATCTATCGGTTGGTCACCAAGAAGACGTACGAAGCCCAGATGTTTGACATTGCCTCGAAGAAGCTTGGTATGCACCACGCCGTCTTCGAGACGGGCGGTGTGCGCAACGAGTTTGACGGTGACGACGAAGGTGGCAACATGATGTCGCTCATGTCGCTGGATCGCGAAAAGGTCGAGATGATGATTCGGTACGGCGCGTACGCGATCATGGGTGGTGACAACGAGGACGAGGACCCGGAGAACCGAGCGATCAACGAAGTCGACATTGATCAGCTGCTGTCCTCGAGTCGAACGATTCGGTACGACCCGACGAGTGGTGAGAACGTCGAGGGTGACGGCGAAGGAGAAGACGGCGAGTCGAAGCCAACGAACGTATCACAAAGCAGTGCGTTGTCGTTTTCGAAGGCATCGTTTACGGCCGAGACATCAGATGCGACGATCGACTTTAACGACGAGCAGTTCTGGGAGAAGGTGCTCGGTCCCAAGCCCGCGCAGGTCTTGATGACTAAGGTGCAGGAGGGATGGCTCTCGAAGGCAGCGAAGGAGGACGTGAAGAAGTTTTTGATCGAGTTGCGTGAACTGGCACGCACGATCGTGCAAGAGCGACAGCGCGGAGGTCAAATGGAAGATGCCGATCAAGTTATGTCGATTCTCATTGAGCTCAAGGTCACGGGACCGATTTTAAACAACGTGGTCAACGTTCGAACCGTCGCCACCGAGTGGCTGGACATGATCGAACGCCCGAAGCGTCGTCGCAACCACGATGCCGAAAGCCAGCTCATGTACCTAGAATTCTTGGATGGCACCAAGCAAGAAGTCGCGGCACCTGGGAAGAAAAAGAAGAAAGGCGGTCCAGGTCGACGGAAATCGAAAGCCAGTGAGCGACGCCGCGAGGAACCGTCGGATAGTGAAGACGAACTGGAGGACGACGACCTGGACGCGCCGACGCGAAAGCAAAAGCGAACCAAGGCACCTGCTACTGGCGCAAGCTCATCAACCAAGAGTGGGATCCACATTGTGTTGCGGAAGATCGGTGAGGCTGACGACGCCGATTACGAGATTGTGCGCACTTATTCCTCCGTCAAGAAGGTGCAAAAAGTGCTGGATCCTGACAGTGCCGTGATGACGACTCCGGTGAAGAAGGCGAATCGGAGTGACGTTACTCCTAAACGTCGTGGCCGGCCGCCAAAGAAGATCGTCGTAGAGGAGGAAGAAGATGATAGAGATAGCGACGAGGCTGAGTCTGGAGCGGAAGAGGATGCCGAACCCGTGGAGGAGGCTGTCTCGGAAGACGAAGACGACGAAGCTGACGAGGACGACGAAGAGGAAGAAGAGGAGGAAGAAGAAGATGAGGATGACGACACGCCGAAGAAGAAGAAACGGAAGTCGAAGAAGCCACAGAAGAAGCCAACTCCGAAGAAGACGGGTGCCCGAAACGGTACAACCAAGCGCAAGGGTTCGGTCGACCCACAAGTCGATGAGGAAATGTGGTGCCGCGTCTGCTTTGGCGACCAGGGCTTCATGGACGACCCGATTGTGCAGTGTGAGCGATGCCATGTCGCCGTGCACAAGGTGAGTTTTGGTGAAGATTTCCCGAAGCGTGGAGCAGACAGGACTGACATGTGTTGGATTGTAGTACTGCTATGGCATCGACAAGGTCCCGGAAGGCGACACGCCGTGGTATTGCGACTACTGCGGGGAGTCCGAGGGCTCGGCAGCAGATGCGGTACGTCTGCTCGTGTCTGCATGCCTCGTATCTCGTGGTTCATCATTGCTAATTGTGCTGATTTCTTTTGTAGACCTGTGCATTGTGCCCGCTCAAGCGCAAGACGGCGGCATTCAAAAAGACGGCGGAAGACGACTGGGTCCACGTTGTGTGCGCGCTGTGGGCGCCGGGCGTACAGTTTTCAGATGTCGAACGCATGCGGCACGTCGAGCATGTCCCCGATGCGATCGAGGAAATGAAGGGCGAACACTGCGCGCTCTGCAAGGAGAAGGACGGCTGCATCAAGTGCTTTCGTGGCTCGTGCCTCATGTATTTCCATCCAGTGTGTGGCCGCGAAAGCAATGGGGAGTACGACATGTTTATGAACCACGCCGGCCACCTGCGGGCTTTCTGTCCCAAGCACAAATCTAGAACCAAACGATCCTGATGAGCAAGATCCCAATACGATGAAAAGAACCACCACCTCCCATTTTGAAGAAGCCAAGAGAAACTACATGTGTCGCTTGCGGTTTGTGACCAATATGCTTTGTTTGGGTCGTTTCTTACAGGAGTTCAAAGTCACGAAAGGCACGCTCGAGTTGGGAATCAAATTGCCCGAGCCACGACTGGTCCAGGAATCGGTTGGCCTTCTTTGACAACTCAAGGTCGTTCAGTGCCTTTGCAATGTGGTGCAAGTAGACGGTCGTGTCGGCTGTTGCGGCGTTCGCGGCGGACGGGTCGACTGAGGGCGATGTCAATGATAACGGCGCCGGCGAAGATGATGGCGAGTCGTCGGGGACCGACATGTGGGCACGCGATCGATCCAGCAGTTCATTCACAACGGCCTCATCAACACCCACGAGTTGGAGCCTTAGAATCGTCGACTTGGCCTGAAGACCGCCCACGGCACCGACGTCGCCAATGTCGAGCGACTTGAGCTCGTCGAGAATGCGGTGGCGGTTCTTGATGAGCGCGGCAAACCGATTGCCCGTGGACTTTTCATGGTCACCCGCTCCACCACCACCGCTTTTCTTGCCGTGCTGAAGTTCCTTCTTAAGCTGCTCGCGCTGGGCCTCGTTGCGACGCGCGACCCGCAGGAGCTCTTCAAACTCGTCAATGTCGATCGAGCCGTTACCGTCCTTGTCGATATAGTTGATAAACTCGTGGGCCTGCTCGGGCGAGAGCTGGATCTCCATTTGAGACAGCGTGTCGATCATCTCCTGCGGCGAGATACTACCATTGCCGTCGGCGTCGCAGAAGCGGAAGAGATCGATCACGCGCAAATGCTTGCGCTTCATGTACCCGTCGATGCGGTGCACGATCTCGCGAAACAGCGCGAGCTTTTCTTGGGTCTTCTGGTCGGTCGACTGGTAAGCTCCACCGAATGCTTTATCCACGACGATGTCTCCCACCGCTGACATGGCTGGAAGCCGAGCTGCCCCCGCTGTTGCGAGACGAGAGAACTCGCTGCTATGATGGCTTGCATTGGAGCCTGAAGACTCTACGGGCTTGATCCACGCGGTTGCTTCTTGGTCGTCATTTGATGGTTTGGCCTTGGGTTGTGGCTTGACGCCAGCACCCGGTGGAGTGAAACCTGCGGTGGGCTGCTTGCGCTTTTGAACAGCCGGAAGCTTCCGCTTTCCAGGGATCATCAATGGTGGGAACACTGGCATGCTAAATGTACGTACAGCCCACAAGAACTATTAGGAAAACTCCCAATAGGATCGCTAGCGACAGATGGACGTACACATTATTACGTGGAGTTCGGTTGTCGACGATAGCCTCGCGACGAGCTTTCTTCGTTCGCTGAGTCAGCTGTGCGTGGGCTTCACTATTCACGTTTGGATGGCCTGTCGCGAGAATCTTCTTTAGCGACGCCTGCCATGGTTTCTCGTCTGCCGGTTCTTGTGCAACGTCTGGATTGAAACGTGAATTGTCGTCCCCTTCACTATGCTGGTTTCCGACCGTCTCGAGCTTTGATCGACGCGATGACTGCGGACTCGGCTGATCCGTGGGTGTAATTTGCTCGAGATTCGCTGCGGAGACCGACACGCTGCCACCGGAATGGCGCGTTGACATGGAACGCATCAGCGGTGGTGGGATCGCCACTGATGAGACCTGAGAAATGATCGCGCGGGATGACGAGTAGTGCTTCGAGAGTCTAGGTCGACTACTGCTCTCCTCCGGAGTCAAGTCGGGCAAGCTGGTCAGTGACAAATCGACATCGTCTTGGCGTCGAGCCTTCTGAGGACTTTGAATTTGTTCGCGCAGCTTGTGTAGACGAACGGACTCCTCGAGTAGGATCTTCATCTCGATTTCGTCTAAGGTCAGCGCGGGAGAATCGTCAGACAACAACTGCTTCGCACAACAAGTAGCTTGAAGAAGGCCTTACCGACATCATCTTCCGCTTCGGTGTCTTGCTCGTATCGAAGCGTGTACCGCTTGCCTCGCACGGCGACGATCACGCCGTCGTACACGCGCCCATTTGAGAGTTCTTTGAGAAATTTTGTTCCAATCTCCATCGACTGCGGAGCGCTGGGCACATAAAATCCACGTTGGGACTGCCCTGCCCTGGGCACGCTGAGAGGAGCGTTCAGGACCGCGGCACTTTGCCTTCGTTTGCCGACTCGACGACTAATGAATGTGCGAACAATGGCCTGGATGAGCACGAGCCCTCTTCGGAACGTCACACCCGTTGTGTATAGCTGCGCATCCCCCTTCGCGAGCATCTCGCGCGCGGCGCTTTCTTTCGCTTCGTTGTCAGTTGAGTTGCACACCAGACACAACTGGCCCAGGAACTCGAGCGTGTTCTCAATCGATACGCCAGCAAGAACCTTAACGGGACTCACGAGGAGAAGCACCGGAATCGTCTTCTCTTTGAGGTTAGCCATCGCAAACGACACGAACGCGAGCGCACGTGTTAGGAAGGCTGCCTACGATCATTGAGTTGTCAGAACTTATAATCAATGTAGGATACCGAGGTGATGCTTCGCACCTTGTCTTCTTTCGTCACGAGCTCACAGAAAACCAGTTGCTGCGCCGAGAAAATGCCATGTTTTTCCAGTGTCTCCACCAGTAACTTGTGGAGAAATGTGAATGGGGGACGCTGAAGCACTCGCTTGTTCACCGCAGTGGTGTGGACAACCGAAAGCAGCAATCGGTACGTCTTCTCGACCAACGCATCGACGCTGGCGGACATGACCCGTTCAACAACGCACGCGATTCACTGCAGGGCCTGTGACCATGTACCAGGTGCCCTACCAAAGTATCGCCCTGTCGTCGAGTTATTTGTGTCGATCCTTGATAGAGGTGGAGTTCTGCAACCTGAGACTCGTAACCGTGGTATTCTCGGTTGCGTAGCTTAGTAGTGCCGAGCTAGACGACGAATGGTGGACGCGTCGCTTCCGGTCTCCTCTTGGCCATGTGACTAAGACTCGATTGCGTCGGCTCAAGAAAGCGATTCGACCGTGCCGTCGTGTAAGTAGGCCTCCCTACTCGGCTTGCTGAAGGAACTGGTGGAGGCAAATGGCTTGGTCGGGCAGTACGGCTTGCCATGGTCGAACGAGACGGCACTGGTTCTTTCTTGGGCTGGGTCGTTCGCCGGTACATAGTGGACCCAGCGATCGATCGCTCGGGAAGAGGTACTTGCAGCAGCGAGTCGAAATCGCTGCGACTGTAGCTTCTCGTGCTCGTGTTCACTGCTGCAGGAGCTTGTCTTGATGGGACTGGTCTCGCTGGCGCTTGGTTGAGAATCTCCACACGCCGCGGTGTCGCTCGTCGCGCGGGCTGCTGCGTAGTCACCGTAGTAGTGGAGGTATTGTGGAGCACTGAGTCAAACACTTCACCACGGTGGGGCGCATGCAGTCGGCTCCTCGCCTTGGCGGCTTCATCCTGCTTGACCGTTTGCTGGAGCTGCTGAAGCAATCGCTTTTGCCGCACGCGTATCTTTTCCGAAAGCTCGAGCGACTCTTGCAGCGAGTCGCAATGGGCTTTCATCTTGTCGTACGCGTCCTTCCACTTGGCCGCGTCATGCGCCTTTTTCTCGAGCGCCGCCAGCGTTCGCTTTGTCTACAGAATCATCAAACCTCACACTCAGTTCCTTGGAGCAAGAAAGACAGTGTTCCCCCATACCAATCCCAAACTGTACCTGGTCCAGCTCATATCGGAGCTGGTCTCGCTCGACGGCGACTACGCGCAGCTCACGCACGACGCGCAACATCTCCTTGGCCGATTTGGGCGGCGGCTCGGGCTGCCCGTTTCCAACACGAACGCGAAGCGGTCGGTCATCCTGCTCGTGGCCATTCTCTACCGGGCGCGACGTGTGCCGAGAAGCCACACCTCTGTACGGACCGCCATTGTCTGCGTCATTCTCTTTGTCTCCCGCACGCGGTCTCGATCGGCTCGCACTCCGTCGCGTGGGCTCCTCTTCGCCCACGTGCGCTGGCTTCTTGAGGATTGTTCTTGCCGGTGACTTGCCTACCGTACCACTGCGGTGGTTCACTGCATGGTGGTAGCTCGCTTCTCCATTCGCATCGGAGACTTCCCGTCGCGCCGGACGACTCGCCGCCCCCTTTCTTCTCGCGCCCGGCACATCGTCTTCCTCCTCTTCGTCTTGAAACGACGCTGACTTGCGGCTGCTCGTGCGGAGCCGCATCGACAGGTTCGCAACGTCGCGCTGCAGCTCGGTTAGTCGCGTCTCCAAGCGGTTGTGGCTGCGGCGCACGGACGACGATGGCGTTTTCAGCCCACGCCGCGACTCCGGCGGCGGCGTCTCCACGGGCTCACTGAACGACACGGACGGCGGTGCGCGACCCGTCTTTCGCTGCTGCGGAGCACTCTCTCCTCCCGCGTATTCGTCTTCTTCTTCTTCTTCGTCGTCGTCTTCCTGGTCCGAGTCGTCCAACGACCGCCTCTGCAGGTGCCTCCCGTCCCCAATTTTGAGCGGATCGCTCGGAAAATCGCGTGAGGGCTGCGTGAGCATCTGACGCATGTGACGAACTGCTCGTTGCGCCGCCACGCGGCCGTCTTCCTCCTCAAACGACGGCATCTATAGCACGGCGTTTCCCCTCGCGTCCGCGCGAATGTTTCCGCGGGTTTTGGTCGATTTTCAAACGACTTCAAGATTTTTTGTTCGCGATACCTTCGCGCAACATTCTTCGATTTAATAGGAAAATTGAATTCGAGTAGAGTTATAATTGGCTTCACACAGAAATTATAATTGAGGAAGAGTTGGCAAAGAGAAGCGCTGTTGTTGGAGCCGCCTTTAATCGGCTACTGCAGTGAGAGGGGTACTACGTAGTGCATCTGCGTGCCAAACGTACCGCTGGTCAGCACCAGCTCTTCCATGCAGCCAAGAGAAGCGTATCCCTTGTGTGTACAGCGAGATGATTGACTTCGTGCGTGGGTGCTGCCCGCGGCACGAACGATACGAGGCAGCTGCGGTGGATGCGGAGGGATGAAACGATCTTCAGGTGAGACTTTCGAGCCTCGACTGCTACTGGTACGCATTACGAAGTTCAGTGAGACGCCCACTGAGACACCTCCCATGACTACGCCGACGAGGAAGCCGCTGTCGCGTAGAACCGGAAGGATTCCGGCTTGGAAGCTCGCATCGAACGCAACGCAACGCGAACGGAACCCATCGTCCTGCCACAGAATTTGAGACGGTGTTCTCTTCCAACGTAACGGCTCGTGGTACCCGGAATTGTTTCGGGTGTGATCCGGCTGCTTTGAAGGCGGGGTCCATTCAGAGAAGATGGAGCCCTCGATGAGTGCTGGTCCAGGATCCATCGAGTGCGAACCCTCACTGTACCGTGAGCAATCTCAGCGCGAATCACTTCGTGTGTCCAGAGTGTTCGAGCGTGAAACGACACCGTGTCGATGCTGTCATCTTTGGGCAGCTGCTCGTCGATCTCTACAATTCCACACTATTACACATTACGTTTCGCTCAGCCAGTGGTGTCGTGGCGTACAATGTAAACATTGCTCACACTGTCGCAGCTACGGCGACAAAAGCGATACTGCACACAGTGAACCTCGAGACTGGCTTACCTCCGCTCCAGTAGTCAGACTCCATGTGGGGTCCACTGTGAGCGACGAAGGCGGACCCACGCCGGGACTATTAGCAGCCCATGACGACGCAAAGTCAAGTCAGCGTCATGGCCTTGATATAGCCAATTCAATCCCACTGTACCAATCTCAGCGGTGCAGCGATGTACATTTGGACAGCCCGCGCTGATCTGGCTGGTCAGACTGTTGTACTGTAATTGCAAGGTCCAATGACTGATTGTGCCACGGTTCGAAAGGGGACGCCTGACACAATCAACAAATACGCTCACGATCTTACAATCACAATCATTCCATCAGAAGCCCTGCTCCTGGTCTTTCTAAGTCCAAGGCTCGCTACGAACGCAGCCTTGCTCCTCTGAATGTAACGGACCACACGACAGCTGAGATCGTCAGCGGACGCGATGGATGTATAATAGTGCCGGCTGCAGCGAAGCCACTAAAGTGCCCCTGCTGCCATTGCTTCTCCAATAGTTCGATCTGGTACAGCCAGCCTGTGGAGCCTCGCTGAGCTGTCATTCTGGATCCTTGGAGCATCATTACCTCGTGATACTGTCCTTTCCTGCACTTGCACTCCACCGAGTTATACTGTAGAGTCCGTAAAGCCAAGGATTTGACCCTTGGCTAAGGACTTGAAGTGAGAGTGATGGTCTTGAATGATTCTTGTTCAACGTCTCGTCGTCAGTCCTGGATTTTCCAAGTTCCCCGCAAGACCCCAAATGGCGCCGACGTCCACAAGCCCCGCGCTGCCGCTCGCGCTGCCGCTGCCCCTAGCGCGCCGATCCGGTGAGGCTGAGCGGCTGCCGCTGTTACCCACTGTCGTGCCGCTCGAGTCCCACAAGGCGCACGCATCCAGCGATCAAAAGGAGCCACACGAACTGCTTGGACTGGCGCTCGTGGCCACCTCAGCCGTGTGCTTCAGCATCGTCACGACGCTGGTCAAGTACGAGACCAGTCGAGGGCTCTCGGCTATGGAAGCGGTCTTCTGGCGCTCGGCCGGCGCGTTCGTGCTCAATCGAGTATGTCCTTTCTCCGCGCTGGAACATCCCAATCACTTGACTGATTCCTAGTCTCTCAATGCAGATCGCCATGATCGTACAGAGCGTGAGCACGTACGTGGATGATCGCGAACGCCGCGCGATGATGCTGCAGTGCGTTTTCGGCTTTGGCTGCATCGGCTTTGGCTTTTACGCCATTTCGTGCATGGTGCTCGCCGACGCAAGCGTCCTCATCTTCCTGAGCCCCGTCTTGACCTTTTTCCTCGTACGTTCTTCTACGTACTCCTTTGCACTGGGTATTCCAGCTCGCATCAACTCTCTGCCGTGTAGGGTTCGCTCTTTCTGGAAGAGCATATCGACCGCGTGAGCCTCAGCTTTGCACTGCTCAGCATCGCTGGCGTGGTATGCGTGCTCCGACCATCGATCGTCTTTGGTGGAGCTCGTGGTGACGACCACTCTTCTCCACACGCACCTACGCTTGGGGTCGTATCAGCGCTGCTGGCGGCCGCCACACAAGCGCTGCTATATGTGTGCGTGCGTCGACTGCAGAGCATCCACTCGCTCGTGGTCGCCCACTACTACGCGCTCTTCAGCTCGGCGGCAGCGCTCTCGTTCATCTGCATGTTCCAATCGGTACGTTTCAGCCCTCTTCAGCCAGATATCTCATTCAACTGACCATGCCTTTTCGCAGCATATCGCGTGGCCGTCAACGCCGGGTCTTCAGCTCGCCGCGCTGGGCACGGGCGTGTTTGCGTTCGTGGGCCAACTGACGCTAACCAAGGGCTTCCAGCTCGAGAACGCCGGCATCGCGGCCGTCATGCGGTACCTGGACGTCGTCTGCGTCTTCGTCTGGGACAGCGTCTTCCTCGGCGAAGACGTGAACCCATGGAGCATCGTCGGTGCTGTCATCGTCAGTGGCTGTGCACTCTGCTGCGCCCTCCGCAAGGCACGCATCCTTTGAAATGCAAAAGCCCAATCCAATTATTCTAGCTGAAAACTACAGTAGTATGCCTGTATTTCTGATTCACAATTTTAATTCAATTTTCGAATGACATTCATGCAGCCTTCATGCTAACTTCCTCACCTAATGGATCCTCAAGGGGCACGCAACAAAATCGTCCAACAAAAACCAAGTTGACCGGGGCCACCGCAATGGACGCATATGCGTCCGGTCGTCGTGGCGTGGGCGACGAGCCCAGTAGAGTGCTGGGCGAGAACTGGAAGTCGGCACTCTGCGTGACGTCGCTCTACGACTCGTACGTCGCCTTACAGCACGAGAACGACGCGCTCAAGGACCAAGTACGTCAACTCCAGCACGCCAACGAACTGTTGACGGTCGCCAACAACAACAGCAATAACAATAATGCACGGCGATCAAAGCAGCGCCGTCCGGAGCTTGAGAGTACCTGTGATCCGGCAGTTGGCGCGGGCGTTGCTGCCACTGATGACTGCGTCGTCGACCTTGACGACGACGCACTGGTTCAGGAAATGCGCTTGCTGCGCACTGAGAAACTGCAGCAAGAGCTACTGTTCGACAAGCGCCAAGCGCAGCTCGAGGCAGTCGCGGACAAGTACAAGACGCTGTATGCGGAGTTACAGGCCAAGTACGAGCAAAAGTGCGAGCTCGATCCGTTGGCGCCGCAGCGAGTGGCCGCGTCGACGCGAGCGCTGCAGCACGCGTTGGACCAGAGCGTCCTCGAAAAAGAAGAGCTCGTGACGAAGCACACCAAGCTGTTGGCGCTGTACCAACAGTTGGACGCGGACTACAACGTGGCCAAGATCCACCAAGCCGACTGTGAGGTTCGACGCCACGCACAGGCCCTGGCGCTCGTCCGCAATGGGGTCGAGAGACGGGTTTTAAAACTTGTTGGCCACGTATGGCGGCAGTGGCGGCTAGTCGCACTCAGCGAACGCGTGCGGATACGCCAACTGGAAGACGTGGCTTACCAACAGTCACGTGCGGACGCACTGCGGACGGCGACCATGGCGGACCGCGCGGTGAAGTTCTGGAGAAAGTTGGTGCGGACGTCGGCCACAAGGTGTTTCATTGGGTGGAGACAGTGGACGACTGCGAGGAGACGCCAACGCCAACGGTTGGAAAGTGGGCAAAACGTGATAAAACGCAGGGTCGAGCGGACCGTGCTGAAAGCGTGGCGAGAACATATCTGGGGTTCTCAGGCTATGAACGAGGGAGGACGGAAACTGGCGAAGCTGCTGAACCGCCATTCAGCGAGACGCGCGTGGGGTAAGTGGAGTCGCTTCTCTGGACGAATACAATTATCTCAGCAGCGGCGGGAAATAGAGGCTCTACAAGCTGAAATGGCGAGGTCAGAGGCCCAAGTCAGCGAGTTGGCGCTGACAGTCGAGGCTATTGAGGCTGACCGAGAGTCGCTGGCGATCCAACTCCAGCAGACCGCGGTGGCCCATGCTGTCCGTGTGCAGGCATCGGACCAGTACGCGGACGACGCGCAGCAACGAGTTGGCGATGTGCTGTTCCGACGCTTTCAGCGACTGACAGTGCGTGATGGGTTCCGGGGGTGGAGACGACTGACGGAGACTCAGCGGTTCCTGCGTCACAAGATCACTACGTTTCAGCTCGGCCGTCAGACAAGAGCTGTTAGCAAGATGGTGATCCACTGGCATCGTGTCGCTTACGAGCAGCGGCGGCTGATGCAGATCGCACAGCAGGTAGTTCAGCGTATGCGGCTGCTAGAAGCGTCTCGGTGCTTTTCAGCGTGGCGCGTGTTTGCGACTGAGCGAAGAGGACGCACAGCGACGCTGATGCGAGTGATCCACCACATGAGACACCGGCCCATAATCTACTGCTTTCGCCTGTGGCTTCAGAAGCATAACGAGCGTCGTCACTTTCGTCAGCGACTGATGAAGTTCGAAGGCACCATTAACCGCCTCCAGCTTGACCAGGCATTCAGCGTGTGGAAGAGATTCTCAACAGAGCTGTCAGCGGCGGCCGAGCAGCTCTCTCGCCAGCAATTTGAGACTGAGTGGAGGCGGCGACTCGAGCAATCCAAGGTTGAGATCAAAATCCTGCGCGGATACTTTCAGAATTGGCAGAGAACGACACGTAGTGACAAGCGTGCGCGCCAGCTCACGAGTAAATACGCCATCAAGTGGAAGCACGGCTTGCAGGGCAAATGCCTCGACGCGTGGAAAGCGACGGTCGTCCAGGGCCGTGCCGCACGCGAGTTGCTCAGGCGACTCACACTTCGACGGATGACAAAAGAGGTCCAGAATGCATGGACGCGCTGGTGGATGCAGACACTTGTCCAGGCCAAGGATGAGCGGATACAGGCAGTCAAGCGAGAGCGGGACGCGCGCGTGCTTCAGCTCGAAGAAGAGCTGCTTGCGTTGCGACTGGAGGACGCAGCGGCCAAGGCGACAAGCGCCGAACGCGAGCAGCAGTTGGTAGAGGAACTGCAGGCGATGCAGTGCACGCTAGCGAATGCTAGAGGCTCCTGTACGCAATACAAGACGAGGCTGACGCGTATCTACCTCACTCTGAACCAGAAACGAATCCGCCGCCAGTGCCTGATTGCGTGGCATGTCGCCGTCCAGGAAGCTAGCTACCGCGAGCGCCAGGTGACAAGTTTGCTTCGGCGAAAGCGACTGGAGAACTTGCAACGGGTGTTCGTAGCATGGCAAAAGCTCTGCCACAAGCGGAAACGGATCCTCTCGTCAACAACTCATCTCCAGCGTCTCTGGGATCGACGAGTCATTGGGGGATGTTACCACTCGTGGGTTGTCTATGGGACTCACCAGCGAAACCTCCGCAAGGCGATCGAGACTTTTGCCGCCAAATCCGCTCGTCGACTCCGTCACTCCACCCTCACGAAATGGCACAGCGAGACACGCAGGACGCGACTTCTTCGGAGGATGCTGGAGCAGATTTGGCTCCGTTCGGTCCACGACCACATGCACGAGTGTTTGGCGAGATGGAGCGAGCGTACGCGTGAAGCGAAGCTCCAGCACGAGCTCTCACGGAGGCAGCTTTTGCTGGACAAGATCCGCGTACGCTGGACAGCCAGTGCTCTTAAAAGAGTACTTGTGGCCTGGCGGCAGAGTGTCAAGATCCGGAAACGATGGAGTGCAGGCGTGCAGCGACTGCGTAATCTCCACGACCAGTGGCTTTCTGCGACTACGTTCAAAACTTGGAAGGCTTGTCATGGGAAGATCCGAGTCCAGCGCGTGTGGCTGGCGAACTGGGCGATCCGTCAAGCACTGAAGACCATCGCTTTGTCGTGGCACGAATGGAGGGCGGTGACGATCCGTAGAAGGCGAGAGGAGACAGCAGCGATGCAAGATATTTGTCATCAGCATGAGCTGGCGTTGGCGGCCAAGCAGCAAGAGATCACGGAGCTGCTGGTGAAGCATGAAAAGCTCTTAACGCAAGTCGAGACGCTCCAGAAAGAGAAAAGAGATGTCGGCGCATCCGCAAAACACCTCGTTCAGAACCTCGTCTGCACCAAGTGCTTCTACCATTGGCGCGTCGTCTCCCGGTCCCGCAGATTCCAGAAGACTCAACTATGTCGGTTTAGAAAGAACCACAGCAATCGCATCCAGAAGCTACTGCTCCATCGCTGGGTAGCAGCGGTCGAAACGCAACGGAAGAAGAAGCAGCTCGCAGAGCAGCTCCTCGCCACGAGATGCTATCGGCGTCTCCGTCACCTATTTTGCAAGTGGCGGTCACTCACACAGCGACAGACGACCACCGCACGACTTGTGGGGCGTCTTCATTCACGGCGCGACCGCCAGACGCAGGTGTTTGTCCTTCGCGCATGGACAGCATTCGTTCGCCGTCGCAGTGCGGCCGAGCGCCTGCTTAACGTACTCGACAGGACGCTCCCCAAACTCACGCGCAGCAATGCGTTTTCCGTTTGGACGCACAAAACCCAATGTGAGCGACAACGGCAGAACCAGCAGACGGAAAGACAGCGGCGAGTCGTGGCGTTCATGGTGGACAGGCACACCGACGTGCTCGTCAGATTCTTTGGCGCATGGCGAACAATGGGAGCCTCTCGCCACTCCCGTATGGAGATGGTCCAGAGGCTCTGGCAGCACACGCGACAGCGCCAACTGCAGGAGATGTGGACGGCCTGGCGAGCGCACGTCCATTGGCAGAGTCACTGCTCGCGATCAGCAGCGCTGGTGCTCCGACTTTTGGGAAGACACCGCCGAAGAGTGGCCTTCCACCACTGGAGAAGGCAAGACGCGCGGTGCCGCCTCAACTCACTTGAGTACGAAAGGCAGCAACTCGACCACGAGCGGCAGCTCGCCCAGCAAGAGCGTGGAGTCGCCTGCGCGGAAGCCACACAGCTTCGTGCTGCAGTGCAATTGCTCGAGCAGTCGCAGGCGCAACTGCGGGATACGATGGCGGCGAACGAGGCGACATCCCTCAGTCAAGTGCACCGTACTCAGCGGCAATTGGTGCTAGCAAAAATACTGACTCGGGTGCACTGCACGCCGCGGTCGTCGACACTAACTGCATCGGCACTCCACCACTGGAGATGCCGTACAAAGATTCTGACAGATCGACTCGCAGCGCTGGGCCGCTGCGGACATCTCATCGCCCGAAAGCTGCTTGCACGAAGCTTTTGCCAGTGGCGACGCCGCGTTGCGAGGAGCATGCGACTGGACGACTCTATCGAACGCCGCCGTATCCTTCGCTATCGCTGCGTGCTGACTGCGTGGACGCACTTTGTTCGGGACCAGACAACGCGGCGTCGCCAGTTCCTCCTCCGCTGGATCGCAGCGACCCATGCGCGTCAGCTCCACGCTGACCTCGAGAAGATGACAGCACTGGCGTTCCGTGTCTGGCGTCTTTTCACGGCCCATGCCAGTGGGCGAGAGACCCTGCGGATGGCGTCGACCGCTATGGAGTTGGACCACGCACAGCAGCGGAAGCGACTGCTGCTGGCCAAGTGGTGTTGGCGAGCGTACTATACGCGGTGCCAACGCTTGCGACGCGGTTGGACACAGTGGCGATCAGTGTTGGCTAAGGAAGCGATGGAGCATCTCCAACTGGCAGTCCAGACACAGGAGACTGCACGAGCCCAAGACGCCGAGAAAGCTCAGCTGCAGTTGGAAGAGACCGTCATCCAGAGGACTTCCCAGGGTCTTCAGACGCTTTTCCGACGGCTTTCGACCGCAGCATCTTGTGCGGAACTCTTTGACGCTGTCACGTCGTCAATCTCACACGTCTCATCCAACAACGCGTTCGGTACGATAAGAGAGACCGTGATGCGGGTGAGTGTACTGACCGATTTTTCCATGGTGGAATAGGCGTCCTGTATTTGCTGGATCCAGCAAGCCATCAGCTGTGGACCCAGCGGCGCGACTCGCCGCAGATCGTGCAGGCGCCAGCGTCGTTTGGTCTCGCTGGCGCGGCGATCGCGAGGATGGGGACGCTGCTGACGGAGAACGCGACGAGCGACGCGCGCTTCCACCCCCTTGTGGACCAGCTTGTAATCGCAGGCCTTGGCTCAGTGTCCTATGGTGTAGATCTCTTCACCACGGCGATCGTCGGTGTGGACGGCACGGCCCTGGGCGTCCTGCAGATCGCACTCGAGGTATCCAGAGGAGGAGAGGAGACCGTCCAGAGCTCACGCACGTTTGTGCGATTGCTCGGCCACGCGTGCAGCTTCTTTGGTGAGGGGCTTCTCGTAGTGAAGGCGAATATCGTTCAAAGGAACTGATGCCCCCACGTTTCTATTGTAGTCGAGCAGCTCGTGTACGAGATGGTTCGCCACGCTTGTGGCCGCGTCCGAGTTCGTTCACCACAGCGATTCACCAAGCTATTCAAGGTGAGTGGAGCAGTTCACCAGTCGACTGGATGCCGTCCAACCGAGTCTGATGATAATTTCTCTGCTAGCAAAACAAACAGTGGCGGAAATACTTTGTGCAAGTCGAACGCGAGGCCCAAAAGACTGCGCAACATCTCCACCAACTGCTAGCGGAACAGGACCTGCTCGTGGAGGACAGAGCGCGGTACAACGAAGCGTTCGCTGAGCTCGAGCGAGAGCGGAGTGCGCTCGCTGAGGAGCGAGACCGCCGCCAGCAACAAGACCAAAAGCAGGAGCTGCTCATGAGGCACTTGGTCGCGGCCAAGAAAAAGACGGCCAAGCTGAAAGAGCTGCTCGAGGAAAAAGAGCAGCGACTGTGTGAGTCAGCCCGCGAGCTGGAACGCGTGGTGCAAGACCACGCGACGTACCGACAGGAAATCCAGTCGCGCGAGTGGCAGGCGCTTCTGACGACGACGACCAAGGCAAAGAAGAAAGTGGTTAAAGAAGACGAAGCGCAAGAAGACGAGTCATTCTGCCACCAGAGGCTGCTGCTGCAGGGCGCTGACGTCGCGGCACTCAAGAACCAACTAGTACGCGCCGAGTCGGACAGTCTTCTGCTGGCCAACGCCGTCGACGTCGCGACGCGCCATCACGGCGATCTCCCCGAGACTCTCAAGATGGAAGTCAATCGAATCTCAATCCGTCTCAAGAAGAAATCCACTCCGGCTTAGATTCAACGCCTCTTACTACGGAAGCGAGTACGTGGGGACAGCGTGCTGGACGGCGCTGCGGTACCGGTCGTGAAGAATCTCCGAGAGCAGCGGGTGCGTGCCCAATGGCTCGGTCACGCGGATATCGAGGTGTGGGTGCGCGGCCTTCACACCATCGACAATCTCGTCAATGTCGCCTTTCTCGCCGGCGTGGCGGCCCTGCGAGAAGAAGAGCAGTGCGACCACGACGATGCCGGACGTGATACCGTAGAACTCGACCGCCTTGTCGAGCAGCGGATCATTGAAATCGTACTCGGCGCCGTCGCGGCGTTCCATGCATGCGTGGTCCACAAGCGACACGCCGTCAGTCTCCGCCAGCAGCGCCCGCAGCTGAGACGTCACGTGGGCGGTCGCGTTGTGGACCTCCCGACTGGGCGTGCCGTGGTCCAGCACCAGCACACTCACGGGCGAGGACTCTCCCTGTGGGAGCAAAGCACGCACTCTTTCTTCCAGGATCTTGGCCACGCGATTGTCCGCCGGTGAGTCGTCGAGGTCGACGAGCGTGCGACCGACAAAAGCTGACAGCGACAGATTGACGCTGCTGAGCGAGACGCTCTCACAGCATTTGCGCAGCACGGACGGCAGGAACTCGGTCAGCGTCGTGCTGTTACCAAAGAACAATGGGAGCACGACCACCTTCAGCGTCGAGGCTGAGGCTGACGTTGAGATGCGTCGCTGTAGAAACTCGGTCACGACCATCTCGAAGGTCTTGGCTGGGAGGTTGTGGAGCTTGGCAGCGTCAATGCGGTTGGAAAAGCGAAAGCTGCAGACCGCGACCGGCCCTCGGAGAGCGCGGCTCAGCCGGAAGCCGATCTGGCGCAGATCCAAGAACGGCTCGGGCTTGAGCGAGCCAATGTTGGCGAGCACGACGAGCGGCTCATCGGAAGGCGCGGCTTCTCCCTCATACTCGATCAGCCCGTCCTCTTCGAGCACCTGCGCGAGCAGCCCTTCGCGGTATGTCGGGTACTTCAGCACGACGCCAAGCTCTTCCTTGATGCGCGTGTTCTTGACGACCTTACTCTCGGCGTAGAACGACTTGGCCATGGCGCTCATGGTCTCTGAGGCCTCTTCCCAGCTCTGCAGCGGCACCACGGGCACGCCCAGCAGCTCACACGCAAACGCCGTCACTTCTTCCGCCGGCGCCGGCTCGTCGTCGGCCACGTTGTAGATGGCGCTGGCGTTGGGCTGGGCGGCCGAGGCCTCGAGAATGCCGACAATATCGTCGACGTGGATCCGGTTAAAGAGCCGCCCGGGCAGATCGATGCGGGTCGCCGAGCCGCTGCGCACCTTGGTGAGCGTGCCCCGCCCTGGGCCGTAGATGCCGGCGATACGGAAGATGTGCACGGGCAGCTCCGTGGCGAGCCACTGGCGTTCGGCCGTGATCCGCATTTGGCTGCGCTTGACACTGGTCTGCACGGGCGCTGTCTCGTCCACGGCGACGCCGTTCGTCTCGCCGTAGACGCCGATCGTAGACAGGTAGGCGAGCCACTGGAGCGTCGGCCTGAGCGTCTCGACGAGCGACTCGCCGAGCGCAAACAGCACGGGGTCCTCCTGCCCGTCCACGCGGCCCGTGGGCACCGAGACGATCACGTGGGTCGTGCCGGCCAGTGCGTCCTGCAGCGACACGTCGCCATTCACCGAGAGGTCCCAGCTCGAGCCGTCAAAGACAAAGACGTTCCGAGCGGAAGCTTCAAGAGAAAACAGCGCCGGGTGCTGCTGCGCGAGCGCGTGGGCCGACTCGAGCGAGCGCGACGTGCCGGCCACGCGAAAGCCGCGCCGCTGGAACGCCACGGCCGCGCGCGCCGCCGAGTAGCCCAGGCCAAAGACAAAGAGCTTCGTGGAGGTGGCGTCGCCCATGGAGGATTGATTGGGAAGTGATCGGAGGCATTCTGTGAGCTACGGAGGAATCAGTCTCAGTCTCAGATGGGATCTGATATGAACTACGACAGGGTTTTTTTTTTTTTGTCTATTTTTTGTTTAGTGGGGATATTCAAAATTCAGGAATCGGTTGGAACCTTCCTGAGGAATGGAGAGGTTATGGGTAAATCTACAAGAGCGCAGCGGCCGTGGTGGCGGCGGCGAGCGCCATGACGGCAGCGCCCGTGGAGACACCGACGGCGGCGCTCTTGGGGGTGGCCGTCGTGGCAGCCGGCGCCTTCGACGAGGACGACGGGGTGCTCGAGGCCGACGGCGAGGTCGAGGTGGCCGGCGCCTTCGAGGCCGCGCCGCCAGCAGAGCCGCCGGCAGTTGAGTTGGCCGCAGCACTGCCCGAGGTCGAGTTGCTGGCACCGCCAGCGCACTTGACATCCGCCCAGAGCTTGGGGTCCGACTTGCTGGCAGCGTCGCCCGGCGCCGACACGCCCGTGCTCCATTGCACCTTGCCGCCCGCCTCCGTCCACTGGCAGCACGGGTCACCGAGCTCCTGGCCGTTGGTCTGTCCATCGCCGTCCGAGTCGGCCTTGCAGAGCTCGGCGGTCCACTCCATGCCGGCGGCGGCAAACGCGAGACCGAACTTGTTGCGCGCGCCTCCGCCCTCGGGGTCGACGTGGCCGAGCGCAGCTACGCCCTTGACGTTGGCGCCGTTCGGGATCTTGGCAACGTACGTGGGGCGGGCCGACGACTGCGCCGTAAGAGCCGCGACGACAAGGAGCGCGAGCGTGGTCTTGGAGAGAGCCATGGTGGATGCAGTGGGGGACTGGAGGACTGGGGGTGGAGCTTCTTGGGGAGGTGGAAGGTTGTGGAATGAGGAACCGGAAGCGGTGCGAACTCTGGACGACAGCGAGCTGAAGAGCTGAACAGGAGCGACCAGGGGGGGAAGGTCATCTGAGGTGCCACGATGGGTAGGACCGCCGGGATGTCCCAGCTGTCGTTAGACTCATGCGTACAGTATAGTAAATTACTGTATAAATACTGAGTAATGGTGCGACCTATCATGGGTACTACGGATTTGGTTATGAGACCGTCAGCTTCTGCCGGTCTAAACAGCAGACGATTCTACGTGCTGGTAGAGACGTCCGAACCGTCAACAGAAACTCTGTGGCAGCCCGCTGACTTCCATACTTTTTACGAATTAAGATTCGGCTCTCATCACGGTACAGCGTTTGTGACGGACAAACTTGATGGATTCCAGAGGCTTCAGAGCGTGTGAGTCACAGTTCAGCAGTAACCTCTAATAGACAATATATACGACATTCTCATGGATCTTATTTTGGTTTTCATATAGACCTCCTGTACAGTCACGATCACAATTGATAGCACCTACCCCTCCGGAATACACATGGCACACACCTCAATTCTTGCTGACTTGAGTGGAAACGTACTGTCTTATGTTACAAATTAATCAAATGACCAGAATGGCACTCAGCATTGCCACGGTGGAAATCACGACACTGCTGACACAAGGAGCAGCAACCCCAGCCGCAGCAATTGCTTGGGTTCCCGTGGGTGCTGAGGGTGGGCAGGTCACGTTGGCCCACCGCGTCGATTCGGACTTGCTAGCGGCATCGCCTGGAGCAGAGACACCTTCGACCCAGCGCACCATTTCGTTGGAGGTTTGCACCCACTGGCAGCACGGATCGCCGAGCTCCAGGCCGTTCGTCTGGCCGTCGCCGTCCGAGTGTTTCTGACACAGTGCTACGGTCCACTTCTTGCCAGCAGAGCTGAAGTCTCTCCCAAACGCATTGCGCGCACCGTGCCCTTTGTCGATATGGCCAATGGCTTCCACGCCATTCACATTCATGGCATTCGGGATACGAGCGCGGTACTCTGGATGCGCAGAGGACTGCAAGGCCAGTATAAGCGAGATGGACAGAGCAAACGGGATCTTGGATGGATTCATGGAGCATGAGCGAAGCGATTCTGGTCCATGAGGGTCGATGCGAATTCAAGAATGAGCGACAGCATCAGACACGCGCACATATTGTTCTCAGCTCAGCGGCCCGACGCTGAGTGAGTCGCACACACTGCATTTCAACCCCATATTTTTCCATAAAGCACGTTCTATCGATGCATTGCGCGACCTCTTGATCGCTTTCTTTTCACCCCTCCGTGATATCTTGCAACGCATCCAATTATTTTAGATGAGTACATTTGGCGGAATACTGGATGGGTTTGTGATGGATAGTCAATCCAGAATTGTCCGCATTGTCCGCAACGCAAAACTTGAGGAACTTCAACGTGTCTCACCCCCTCCCACATTTGATATATCGCTTCCGATGATCCTGTACAGTTCGGATCTTCCATACTGTAACTTTCGTTTTCATCCGGATTTTAATATTGTCGTACGATCGCAAAGGCCACAAGTGGGATCTTGTTTCGACGATTTTCGTTTCGTGACGTTCTGTCCACGGTGTTATAATACCGTTATAAATAATATAAACCTGATGTAAAGGCACATGCAGGATCTGGATCTACTGTGCAGTAGCTGCATGAACAACATCCCAACGCATCCGGTGCCGTATTCGAATTTTGGTCAATGGGTAAAATACGTTTTTTTTCTGAGCTCTTCGTTTTGGACTGGAGAGCTGGGCCACAAACGAGTGGTGGCTTACAAACCCACCGCGTTCACCACCATCACCGTCAGAACGGCGGCGATCGCCATCCCACTCGTACGAGTGGGCAGATTCGCAGTGTTTCCCTTGGTAGGAGCTGGCGTCGTGCTCGCGCAGGTCACGTTGGCCCACTTCGTCGCGTCGGATTTGCTTTCGGCATCTCCAGGCGCCGAGACGCCCGTTGTCCAGAGCAACTTCTCGTTGGCGCTTTGCACCCACGCGCAACACGGATCACCGAGTTCCTGACCGTTGGTCTGGCCGTCGCCGTCCGAGTCCTTCTGACAGAGTGCCGTCGTCCACTGGCGTCCGCTCGCGTCAAAGTCTTTTCCGAATGCATTGCGAGGACCACCGCCAGTCGTGGCGACGTGGCCGAGAGCGTCCACGCCCTTGACGTTCATCGAGTTGGGGATGCGTTCGCGATACTCTGGACGCGCTACCGACGGCGAAGCCATCGCGGCCACAATGAACAAAGCCAGTGAGATCTTGGACATTTCGCAAACGTGGTGGAGAAGGCTGAAAGGGGAGGCGAATTCGAAAGTGAAGACAGCGTACGCGGCCCATTGATCCATGGAAACCAACAGGATGCCGAGAAGAAACCCCCGAAGGATGGAAGATCTCTCCAGCATTAATGGAAACTATCCACAGCAAAGAACTTCCATCGTGCGAATTGGAGGAGTTTACATTTACGTAGATGGAGTTTGCGACAACTTCAGCATGTGTAATACCTCCTATATTCCATACCCCACACAAAACCAACCAGCCCGTACAAATCCACAACAATTGAAACAATTGGTCGTCAACTCACCGTGGAGCTCAACAACCGTGCTTATCAGAAGTTCCATTAGTTCGCTGCCGTCCAGCGCCGTGGGCATTGCGGGGATTCGCCTCGTCCATCGACGTGAGTCCAGGACTCACCCTAGCGCGACTTGCAAAAATCTCATTCGATCTGAATCCAAGGTGCTAATCAGTCGAAGTTTGCTAAGACCGACATTTATAATACTGGAGAGCGAACGCGTGAACGATCGTTTAACCTTATAGGAAGCGTTGCATCTGTAGAAACACTTGCCCACTACCTTACAGCATGCCCACGCTCACGAGGACCACAGCGGCGATCGGCAATGCCGCCTGGGGCTTCAACGCGCTGCTCTTAGCCGCTGGCGCTGTCGTCGAAGGCGCTGGGGCAATCGAGGCTGGGGCATTGCTCACTTCCTTCGGCAGCGGCGCCATCGTCGTCTTCGCATACGCCTTGTACTTGGTTTCCGGTGATTCGCCGTTCGCGCACGTGATCTTCGCCCAAATAGCTGGGTCCTGCTTGCTCGTCTTGTCGCCAGGCGCCGTCGCCGTCGTGTACGCAAGCTTCTCGTTCTTGTCCTTGGCCCACTCGCAGCACGGATCGCCAAGCTCGGCGCCATTAAACTGGCCATCGTCGTCTGAGTCCTTGTAGCAAAAGGCCTCGTTCCACTGCTTGCCGGCGTCGTCAAAGGCCTGGCCGAACTCGTTCCTTTCTCCACCGCCGCCCGTGAGCACGTGACCAATGGCCTCAACTCCCGGTACGTTCTGCGATCCCGGGATCAGCTTCAGAAACGACGGCATCGCATCCACGGCGGAGAAGGAAGCCGCGGCGATGAAGACGCCGACGGTAATAGCAGTAGCTGGTGCACGCATTGGAGATGGAGTGATAGCCGAGAGGAGTCAAATTGAGAAATGGGGTGAAGAGCGGAGGAGGCCAGAGCGACCCACGCCAAGTCTTTTCGGCGTTCCAGCGAATTCCCGAAATCTGATAATTGACTAATCTAGTATGCCATGACGTCAACAATGAAGATGATTGGCTCGAAGCACACGCCATGATGTTTTCAAATCCAATACATTGCGTTATTTCGAAGAACTTGAATTTGCATCAAAATCGTTTATTATGAGTATCTACAGAATCGCAATCAAACTGGGTGAGCGAGAATTTCTTACGCGAGCATGGCAGCGACCGCGACCGTCACGGCCGAGGCGGCGACGGCGATCTGCGAAGCGCCGCTGGCGGGCGCCTTGGTCGTAGCCGCAGGCGCAGCAGAGGACGAGGCAGGCACCTTGCTGGCACCAGGCGCCTCGATCTTGGCCGGCGCCGTTTCGTTCTTGCTGCTGCTAGCACCCGATCCGGCACCACCGGCCGAAGCCATGAATGCCTTGTACTTGGCTTCCGGGCTGGAACCGTCGGCGCACTTCACCGAGGCCCAGACCGTGGGGTCCTGCTTGCTGGCCTTGTCGCCCGGTGCGGTTGCCGTGGTGTACGCAAGCTTCTCGTTCGTGTCCTGGACCCACTCGCAGCACGGGTCGCCGAGCTCGGCACCGTTGAACTGGCCATCGCTGTCCGAGTCCTTGTAGCAGAGGTCGACGCTCCACTTCTTCTCGGCCTTGTAGAAGTCCGCGCCGAACGGGTTCGGGTCGCCGCCGCCCTTGGGGTTGATGTGGCCGATCGCGGCAACGCCCTTGACGTTCTGGGAGCCCGGGATGAGTGGGAGGAACGAAGGCTTAGCCGAGGTCTGCGTGGCGCAGAGCGCGGCAGTGGTGGCAGCAAGCGCGAGGAACTTCATGGTGGTTACACTGGAGTGGAGGTGATTGAAACTTGCGTCGAAGGCGGAAAGTTGGAGAATGATCGACGGGATCGCCCACGAAATCGATTTCAGAGAGGCCTTCACTACGTACAGTCAAGGGGCTCCCAGGGGCGCTGCTGAGGGAGGCTCACTCGGCTCCCTAGTGATCGTGACGCGGGCGAGGGATTGCCTACGATTTGTTCATTCGATGCACTGTGCGTATCCCGATGGCCACAGTCTGGATCCTGTTTGCAGCGCCTGTAAGCAGCGCCTGAAACATTATTATTGACAGTTCATGATGTTTTAGATCTACTCTGGTACGATCAATAACTCCATTCGTAAATCAAACTACTATTTTCCACAATCTAATCCATCTAGAAGGTGATAAGTGGCGCTGCAAACTGGTGTGCAAAGGTCTGCATTCTCAGATGCGCAGAGTGGAACGCACAAACTGAAGCTATATGGACCACCGGCACCTCTGAAACCCTATACTTTGCAAACGATCGAACTGCGCAATTCATACTGAGCAGAGTGAAAAGACCTGTAGGAAGCAGTAAATGGAAAAGTGGCTGCAGCACACGAATCGACGGTCCAGTCTCCTCTGGCTTTTCTGTCCCCGTTCGTTCATCATTGAACACATGGGACTCCAAGATGGGAGATCTCGGTGCCGCCAATCTGATTGGAGATCGTTCGTCGGGAAACATCACGGAACGAAGTCGAATCCTTGATGTTTCGGCCGAATATTCGCGCATGTCGCGCACTGCATAGTACACTTTCCCTCAACTACCGAAGCCTGGGAAAATGCATATCATGGTAATTTTTAAATCATCCAAAAGCCCGTCACCTAAGTCGTGTAGATGAATAACAACTTCATAAATCTATTTCTTGTCATTTTAGCTTTATCTCATATGGCTTTGTGAGTTAACTATGGGTATTTTACACAGTGTACCTAGCGATTGACCTGGACGAATGGACAACAAAAACAAACAGACCACCATCCGGACTCTGTACTCGCGAAAGACTGGCGCATCGCGAGTCACGACTCGTGACAGTCGTGCTGCACTGATGTACCGTGATGAGGCGCATGGTGATTCAGAGGAAAGCCGAACTGGAAAATGGAATGGGCAGGAGTGAGAAACATACCCTTTCCCCGCTGGCTTGTGAGACCACAGACTTGGGGTTGAAACGGTGTGCAGTTTGTGGACCAGCAGTATCCACTGCACGTGCTGCCTGAAAGATGATGGCGTATTGGATAAATGAATTCGGAATACAGCTACAGTTGTATTTGTACAAGCCATACGACCGTGGATGGTACAGCTGTAGTGTATTTTACAGACTGCGGGCTGTGGGTCGATTTGCCTTCTCGCCATGATGGTGGGGGAAACGATGCGTGGCATCGATGCTGATACGTGGTTTTCTAGTGCATTCCGAGCATGTCGGGATTTGGTTTGCTGTTGCATTTGAAGTTCTAGCTTCCACGTGAAAATTTAAAAAATTTAAAGTGCAAGCTGCCAAGATCTCTGCCTCGAGTCAGCGCAAGTTCCTTTTGCCACTCCGTCTCCCCACCATTTGAATGGTAGCCAGCATGAAATCGTGATTAGCGTCCTTGTAAGGTTACATAATCTTCGCTTTACTATAGGTTTCAACTTGAATCCATCCTAATACTGTAGTTGCCTGACTCGCCCGATCAACATCGACGCGACGACAGAGGGCGACTGTGGGACAATGGGACCGAGATGGAGCTGGGTTCAAGAATGGGTCTCGTCTTTCCGGATGCGACATACCGTGAAAGATTCCAGACTCGTCCACCGTTAAACACAGCACTTACGGTCCGAGAGTGGCCAATCCAGAAGGATCGTGGTGGGATTCGTGCGGACGTGGCGCCATGGTACGTCCAATCAGGAGGAAGATGTGCGTCGTGGCATTGTGGAGGTGCCAGGACTTGATTTCCTTCGGTGGCTCGCGCCATCGCCGTCCGCAGCTTGACCATGGGTTTCCTGGCAGGCGTCTCGAATGGCGCCCATGATGGCTGCTGCGACGAGCTCTCCGGTCTGGGTCGAACTGGGTCGAACGTTGTACGCGTCCCGGAACCCTGAAGATCGTGAGCACCGTTGAGTCTGTCGTGCCGATGCGATAGTTTGCTTCCCGGGTGCTCCCATTCGAATCATTTGATCGTATCTGGCGTGCGAGGAGACCCGATCGAGGATGAAGACCAGAGGCTCTCAAAGGTGCACCCTTCGAATGGCGCCCGGAGATGAGCAGTACGATTGTAGAGACACGGCGAATGGTACTGTACGAATCTCTCTCTCTCTCTCGGGTTGATGTTGGCTGCTTGAAGTAGGAGCTGAGGCAGCGGCTGCTTCAGCTCCGATGCCATGCTGCTGACGATCGAACCGCCGAAATCCTGTTCAATATGGTTGGCTGTGGACAGCTATCGGATTGGCTGAAACTGGTGACATGGCTGCATGCTCGTTCTATTTTCAAGGGCCGGCGCCCGACCACCGCTGCTACGCTGGACAATGGGACTGCAATGGCGGCACTCGTCTCTGCTGACACGTGCGCACGCGAGCACGAGCCAGAGACCTCTCTGGACGATGTGGACGATCCGGACGACGCCTACGACGACCTGGAGCAGTGGTATGCGGCGTCGCTGCCGCATCTCCAGTCATCCGCGTCCTTTGCCCACATGACCGACGCCTTCACCACCCGCCACCGTCCTACAAGAAGCGATTCAGCCCACACAGCGTCGGAAGACTCGATCGACGATCTCGTGGACGATTATGCGATCGATCTGGACGCGGAGGAGAGTCGGTCGCTCGAAGCATCCACACCGGTCCAGACCCCAACTCCTCTCGACGAGGCTTCTCTGAATGAGGTGTCCCTCGACGACAGTGCCTTCCTCCACTTTGTGCCCAAGAAGCTGCGGACCCCTCATGATGCTGCAGGGCGTGGCACCGCTGCTGCAGCCGTCGCACGCTGTTGTGACACGTGCCACAGCGACCTCCACGGTAAGCTGTTCGTGAACTGTCAAGCCTGTGGCTTCCGCCGCCATCTCTACTGCTTCTCGCCGCCGCGACGCGAGCATCCCGCGCTCACCGACCTCCATCGCGTGCCTCGCCACAAGCGAAAACCCCTGGCGACGCTCATCAAGCAGTGGCGGTGCGACGCCTGTGTCACGCGGCTCGGGGGGAGGTCTGCTGCTCTGCCTGATTCCAAGTGCAAGCCCCAGCCGTCTCCACAGCGACCCATGAAAAAAAAGGAGAAGACCACGCCCCCTACTATCAAGCCACCGCATGAACCAAGTGCGTTACGGGCCGATGCGTTCGACTGGCACGCGTTCCGTGCTGACAAGTACGCCAACGTCATCAAGGCGGAGGACCAACTACGTGAGGAGGACCACGACCATCCCGTACGAAATGAGCTGGTGCTGTACTCGCCAACAAACGCGCTGCTGCGCAAGACGGCCCGCTTCTGGCAGCAGCACGTCACGAGCCGACGGCAGCTGCGAGCGCAAAGCGTCGCCAGACTTGCCAAGTGTCAGCCGCCGCTGAGGCGCGAGGCATTGCACGTCGAGCTGAGTCCGCGCGAGACGGCCGAGGTCGCAGCCGCGACTCAGCGGCGTCAGCAACAGGAAGACGAGCTGGAACGACTGCTCTTTGACGATGCCGCACGGTATCCGTGGCACGACCCACGTCCGGTCTTTGAGACGCTGCGCTGGCGGCCACCACCGGTGACGGTCGTGGGCGACTGCAGTGCCGAGAGCGAGGAGCGTCATGGACGCGAGGCACGCGAGCGTGAGTCTATGGAGCAGGAAGACGACGATGCACCGACGCCGGCCCAGGCCCAGCGACTCGCGCGGCGACGTGCGCTGGCCGTTGCAGCCGCCACGGATCCGAGGCTGCTGGGACTGTGTCTTGCCGCACGCATCGTTGAGCGTGTCGTTGTGCGATGGCTCGGCGCGACGCGTCGGCGTTTTCGAGAGAGAATCGAGGAAGAAGAAGCTGCAGCGGCCACGAGGGCACGGGAAGAGGAGGAGACGAAGCGGATGGAAATGGAGGAGTATGCTGCACGAGCACGACGCGAGCGAGCTCAGCGTCTGATCCAGCAGCTTGGATACCTTCTCGCTTTTGTGCTTGCCCTGGTCCGAGCCCAGCGCCGAGTGGAGATGAAAAAGCAGCTCGTGACCGTTCTCATGGACGCGAAAGAAGACAGCGACCTGCAAGCCGAGTCTTCCTGTTGTGAAGACCAGATCCAGCAGCTCGCAAGACGTCGTCTGGAGCGGTTCTTTTGCCGCCGCGTACGTCGCTATATCATGCTCAAGCACCGCGTCATGGTGCGACGCCTCGTGCGCTGGTGGAGACACCGCCACTACACGCACCGGTTCCGCACCGTCGCGACCACTGCTCGCATGCAGCGGCGAAAGCAAGCCGCGTGCTGTATCCAGCGGGCTTTTCGGTCGTACCGCGTCTTCCGTACCTTTCAATCTCTTCGTGAAAAGCTCCGCGTGCGGCGCGTACAGCAGTTTCTGCGAGGCTGGCTACTGCGACGCCTCGCCCACAAAGAGCGCGACCGTATGGCCGTCTTCGACGCCGCCGTGGCGATCTCTGGACGCGTGCACCTCGTGGCCGAGGACGCACCGGTCCACGCGATTCTCCAGGCGTTGGGTCTCGTCCTGTACGAGCAAAGCGACTTTTGGAATGCGTCCGTCGTCCTCTGCCGGGTCGCGACGCTGGACCGCGAGGCCACGTTCGCTCTCGCCTACAGCCACCACCAGAGCTGGCACTCGTCCTGTGATCCGTATCAGCTCGCGCAGGCTGAAGACGGATACCGCAAGGTCATTACCGACGCGCAGTCCAGCGGACATCCAGTGGATCCGTTTCTGGTCCAAGAACTCGCAATCGTGCTGATGCACCGCGAGGCCACGGCGAGCTCCCTGGCGCTGCTGGCCAAGCTCATTGAGCTCTTCGCAAATGACGACGGCTTTCCACTGTGGCTACTGCTTGCGGGCATACAGCTCGCCCACGTGGAGCAGTACGACCAGAGCGTCGAGTACTTGGGCTACGTCGTTGACCTCGCACTGCCGTCACCCTACACGGAACGCGACGTACTCGCGCTGTGTGCGATGAGCTACGAGAAGACGACCCGCGGTAACGACAATGCCAAGGAGGCCTGGCGCGCGGCGGTGCGCCTCTGGACCGTAGAGAAGAAGGTCTCGGGTTCGCCCGTCTCCGTTGTCGCCCTCAACAAGACGCGATTAGGCGTACTCCGCAAGTGGGAGCTGCTTGTGGACTTGGCAGCGCGTGCCAGTGACGCCGGCCACTATCTCGTGGTCTGCCACGTGCTGCTGTATGCGCTCGAGCGGCTCGCGTTACGCGTCGCAAACGACGACGCTGCGTTTGAGATCGAGAAACGACAAGCGTGGTGGCGGCTGGGGGACGCCTTTCGCCATCTCGGACGACTGGACCAGTACGTCGAGGCCACGGCAAGAAGCCAGGAGACGATGGGTGAGGACGAGAACGACGAGCGCACGCAGTGGCGTGCACAGGCCGAGATCCAAACGCAGCGATTTCAGCACGAGCTGAAGACGCTGTCGCCCGTGGCGTTGGTCTCGGGGATTCAAAAACAGTACGAAGTGAGTGGTGCTGATGACTGGGCGCTGGAAGACGTTGTCGCCGAATGATCGAGTGTGACGGCGGAGGAGATAAGGCGGCTGGGTCCGTAGTCACCATGGGGTACTTGCTGTGGCCGGTCAAAACTGTCCTGTAACAATCACTCCCACCTGGGTGATTCAAAGTGGTCCATCGTGGTCGAGTGCGTGATGGCCTAAGTCAACTAGCAAGGCCGTGGTCGACTCCTTGACGGATGCGCCGATGGGCAACACGATCGAGCTGGTGCTCGTGTTGAGCACACATTCTGGTAAAAACAAAAAGATGGGTTGGAGTGAGCTTCATTTTGCTCTTCTGAGTCACCAGACGTTAAAGCGAGGTTTCTACCTGGCCTCGGGTCGTTCACCAGAATTCACTGCCTGGGGAATGGGATCACGACGATGCGTGCGAAACGTACTTCCAGTCCCAGCCTTGGCGACGCAGCTCGACCGTTGGCCAGTAGTGGTAGTCGGTCTTGAGCGTAAACACTTTCGGCTTTGTGTTGAGCGAAATGGTCTTAATTCGCACCGAGTCGGCGTTCTTGAGCTTGGTCACAACCCGCAAAAAGTCGTCGAGGTGTTCGGTCTTTTCTCCATTCACTTCAACAATCCAGATCGTCGCACGGAGGCCGTACTTGTGGGCGGGCGACCCATAACACCAGCGCGAGCAGTACACTCCACCACCTTCTTCTGGAATGTACCCAAGAGATGCCACCGAGAAATGCGGCGGTTGAATCACGAGCCCGCACCAGATAATCACGCGGTCCGTACCCATCGCTGAGATCTGCGAGGTGTCGACGTCAAGCACGAGTTCCTTTTGATCGCGCAGCACTGTCAGCGCGACTTTTTCTTTGTCTGCCGCGGCGTGTTCCACATCATAGTCACGCACCACGACCTTGCCATCGACAGCCAAGAGCAAGTCACCGCTCTCCAGCTTCTTGGCGCAGTCCGAGCCTGCAGCGCCTCGCTTGATCGCAAGAATCTGGCGTTTGTCTTCATAGCACTGCGCGAGTTTCTGAATCCAAGCGTCGGATAAGCCTAGACCGGAACGAGCTTTCGACAGTGGATACGTGAGCAGTTGCGCTGGAAGGAGATTGACAGTCGTAGGGATGATACCGACGCGAAGCTGGTCGATCACGGGCTTGACGATATGCACTGGCAAGCCCCTAAATACCTCTTTGCGCCCAACGGCGTCTTGGTAGCTGAACGAAAGCCAGAGTGCGTTGACAAGACCCTTCTCATCCATGAAGACACCTCCGACCGACTTGGTGATGCGATCGAAATGGAGCACTTCGACGTTCATGGCCTTGAACCGCGGCGGCTGGAAGTCTCTCAGCACGAGGCGATCAATCTTGGTAACAAACGACTTCATCGTGACAACTGTCCACGTGCTGCTGAGCCCAATGTAGTCGCAGTGTACGCCGACCTCGAGTGGTGTATCCGAGAACTCGACACACTTTAAATGCGAGGCGGCACCGAGTTCCTTGGGGTCGTACTGCACGATCGCGTAGTTGTGGACGGGGTGCACGAACACCACCTTGGCGGGGATTTCGATAGACGCGGCAATGGTAATCAAGACGTCACCCAAAGCGATCGGCACAGTGTTTTGATCCACGAGCACAAATCCTCGTGTTGCATCAACGACGAGCCCCACACCGTGGTAGCTTGAGCTCGAGATGCCGTCGATCATGTACGGGATGTCAAATGAAACCATGACGAGCGAAAGAAGTAGCTTCTTGCCCAGCGCACTGCCACCTGGGAAGCTCAAAGGCGACGGAGCAATCGCTGGGATCGATGCTGCTAAGAGTGGAGTCGATGTGGCCTCGTCGTGCTTGCACTCGGTGGCGTACCACAAGCCGTCTGTATCGTTGCGCACCGATAGCTGCATCGGGAACCATTGGCGATCCATCATGATGAATGCCGTGCGCACGCGGTGGCGATCACGAATCATAAAGTATCGCAACACCGAGCGATACCCATTGGGCAGTGCTGCCATCACGCGAACAAACGCGTCTAGTGTCGGTGTCGGCTTCCCATCCACGGCAGTGATGATCCCCGGTTGCGTGAAGTGAGCTCGGAGAAACATGTGACCCGCCTGCGCCATGTACACGCCTCCGACGGGCAGCGATGCATTCCTTGCTTGCTGATACGATAGCGAGTGCACAATGCCGCCGCCAATCTCAACATACCTATCCGGCGTAATGGAATGGAGATCTTGGATGGCCAGTTCCACGGACAGCGACTCCCCACCACGCTGGATCACAACTGCCACAGTACCACCGACGTTTGCATCGAGGTAGCTTTCCAACCGCAAGAACGTTGTCTCGTACGACCCTGCAAACTGGATCAGCACGTCCCCCGTCTGAAGTTTCGTATCGGCGGGGCCACCTTGAATGACTTGGTCGACGACCAGCATACCAGTCTCTTGCGGGTGCGTTTCGCGGACGATTGCTTCTGTCTCTGCCGTGAGTCCGAGCCGCCGCACTTCATCAAACGCCGTGTGGCGAAACACGGTCTGGAGCGTACCACGAGGCACGCTTTCGCCACGCTGGATAAACTCGAGTGCACGCACGACGCGGTCCAAGGGCAGATAAAACGACGACGCAGCCTTCTTGGCGCCTCCAGCGTTGAGTGCGATCGCGCAGCCGTCAATGTCGAGCACGGGCGAGCCGCTCGAGCCACCGGACGTGCTGCTCGCAGCCGCGTAGTAAAACGTATTGAAATCATTGTACGTGCTAGAACCATAGTAGGGCGCGTCGCGGTCGAGCTTGGCCAGAATACCGGGTAGAATTGAGAGCTTCTCGCCTGCATCATTGCCCACAACACGGATCTCGACGCCGACTAGCGAAAAAGGAGTACTCGATTGTCAGCCACCGTTAGACCCGTGAGACGTCCGCGTCTAAAGAACGTACTTTTGGCGCCCTCGGGCTTAAGCGGGATCTCGTGGAGCGCGAGGAACTTGACTTTGGCCGGATCAAACCGGAAAAATCCGAAATCATGGACTGGGTCCCTAAAAAAATTGAGTACACAAAACCCAATTATTTTAGACCCCCATCAGTTATAATCGTGGGTGAGGAAAGAAAATGGCGCACCTGTAAATGGGCACGAGGTCGACCTCTTCCTTGTTGAGGAAGATGGCGTCGGCGACGACGGGGCCGGGCGTGACGACGTGGCGGTTCGTGAGGATGAGGCCGCGCGCCATGTCGACGACAAAGCCCGTGGCGACGCTAAAGGACGCGCCGTTGCCGTCGAACGCACGCACGCTGTTGAGGCGGATGCTGACGATCGCGCGGATACACTTTTCCAGCGACGCCATCCACTGGCGCGACTCGGCGTTGCCGTTGGACGAGGTCGTAGCGTCCATCTCGACGTCCACGGTCACGCCATCGACGCTGTACGAAGTGGTCTTGGTGGGCGGAAGAGCGCCGGACGGATCCGTGGGGGAGGGCGTCGAGGACGGAGCCGACGCCGCGTCCACCGCGATCTCCTCCTCCATGTCGTCGTCCATCGCGATCGGCACGTCGAGCGCGTCGTCCATTCTCTCCTGCGGTTGCCGTTGGCGTCGGTTGCCGTTGGGGGGAAACGTAAATCCGATTTAGTGACATCCACCCACTCGAGAGATTTTTTTTTCTTTTCGTTGGAAGACCAATAAAACACAGAGTTCTGGGATCGCAAAGGAAACTTCAAAGATAAATTTCGTACTTAGCTAGAGAGAGACACTACTGGAAAGCGACACACTGAATTAGGTTAGTTGACAAGATACAGACTCACTTCAACGTGTGCACGAGACTGGGGTAAATCGGATAACCAGTGTCAATATGGACCCTTTCCGCCGCGGCAGTTTGAACGTCCCTCCCGTTTGCAGCGCTACCTACGTATAGCCTGGAGCGCCGGACGTGTACTTGGGTGGCGTGGTTTCTTCCTCTTGCGTCTTGGATCCCTGGGCGATCGCGTCATCTCGAGTGCGGTCGTGGGCCTCTTTCGTCACGCCCTCGGCTTCCTGGCCTTCCTCCTTGTCGGGCGCCTTCTCCGCCGCGCCGTAATCTGGTCCAGGAGTGATCTTCTCGGCCTCCTGCTCGCACTGCAAAACACCCTGCGGCTTGGTATCAGTCTCGCCCCCCACGTGACGCTGCGATTCGGCTTTACCAAAAGGCGTCTTCTTCCACGCCTCTTCAAACTCCTCTTCGCTTGTCGCCTCCGTGAGGGTCTTGTGGTCGCCTTCGTCGAGCTTTTCCTTGCGCTTCCACACCGACTTGACTTTCTTGCCGTCGATTTCACGTTCATGAACGGCCTTCAGTCGTCCAGTCGAATCCTCATAGCGGCGGCGCACACTGGTCACGCGATGACCGTTCTCGTCCAGGATGGTCGAGCTCGAGTACGAGTACGACGAGTAAGACTGGCCCCCGCCTGCACTCCCCACCTTTTGGATTTTCTTCTCGTGCTTGTCGCCGTCTTGAGGCTTGCCCTTGCCTTCCTTCATCTCCGACGGTGTCACCAGATCCTTGAAGAAGTCGTCATCGTCCGTGTGCATGCGGGGCACCATGGACTTCGCAATGTGGAACGGTGCCGACATCATCTCCGACGTCATGCGATCAAGCTCCAGCATCGACTGCTCCAGCGTTGCCATCGGGTGCCAAAACGATGGGCGCACGCGGTCCCACATCGAATACGATGCGCCGCGGTGAGCGGCGAGACGAGTTGCACCACCACCTGCGCGAACGACACGAGCCAGCATCTTTGTTTTCTTCAGGGCGGCGCGTTGGAAACTTGGAAATGAGGCGGAGTTGGTGAGGCGTAGCCGAAAGCACCTGAGACGCTACCAACCGCCAATGCCTGAGCCACGACACCTGTATTCCAAAACCCAACGTGCGAGCCCACGCAGTTCAACTTCAAAACGAGACATGCGTTGACATGGGCCAATCTCTAAGCTCTCCCCTGTCTGGGACAAGTACCTGCGACCGATATATCTACTCCATCAAGTTATTACCGCAGCTTCGGCAGAAACGAGCGACGCCAGGGTTCTGAGTGGCGCACTCGCTGCAAAGGCCTGGAATCTTTGCCGGGGCAGCAGGCTCCGGCTCCGGAACTTCGATCTTCGGCTCAGGCTTCGGCTCCTCCTTTTTCGGTTGCGGCTTCGAAGACTTCTTCTTGCGCGGCGCGACGGGGTGCTCAATGAGGTACGAGCCAGGCACATATCCGCGCTGTCCATCCAGCTCGACAAACCACCAGCCATCGTCGTCCTTTTGGATAATTGAAACTTGCTGGCCAGGATGAATCGTGAGTTGCGTCTCGTCTTGAGCAGCGAAGTGGTACCCCACAGTACCAACGCTGATCGCGACCGGATCGTCCCTGTGAGTAGCAACCAGAAGTTAGAGCGAGAGTAAATATACATGCGACGGAAGCAGCATTGCCGTACGGGACAGGAGCAGCGTTCGCTGTGATGGCGATGTGCTTGCACTGCGCACACACAGCTTGGCTATCATGCTCGAAGAAACTCTCTGCACAGCAACCACAGTCAGATATCCACAAAGCAACCGCGATTCATCGTCAGGGAGCGAGCTGTACCGGAGAGGGAGGAGCTGCACTGGTAGCAAACGAAGCAGTCCGGGTGGTACAGGCTGTCCAACGCTTTGACGACCTTGCCCTTGAGCACCTGGGAAGATAATGGTAGGGTGAGGTACCGTTCTGGGCGAATATCGAGCCCTGCCTGTTGGCGTACCTTTGTGCATCGGCAGCAGCGCTTGCTGTATCGAGCTTGGTAACATTCTTGATGAAACGCCTGCAGTGACATCATGCACAGCGTTAGCTCAGCCCCATATTCGGGCACGATAACTGGGGGAACTCACCATGTTGTCCTTCTCCGCGTATCCGTCGTCTTCCGCGATCACCTTGCTGCAGTGGCTGCACTTGAAGCACTGGTAGTGGAAGTATTTGCCCAGCGCACCAATGGCTTCACCCTCGAGGACAGCGCCGCATCCACCGCAAGCCTCGCGCTCGCCGTCTTCTTCCTCTTCCGACACGACTTCTTCCAATGTTGAGTTGTTCATCTTCGTGCTCTTTCCACCAATGTCCTCCTCGTTTTCGGAGATAGTGCTGAAATCCGAAAGTGTCGACATCCGATCATTTTGCATCGAGCGACTCCCCGAGTTGAACGCGTTCACTGCGCCAAAATCAATGACTTGAGACAAACGAAGAGAGTCCCGTTCTCCGCTGAGCGATGCGAAACTTCCGCCGTAGTCGTTATCAGAATCCAAGTCCGTAGCTTCCGAGAAACGGTCATTCCCCCCGTGACTAGCTGCTCCGAGATCAAATTGGTCAAGGTTGGACGTGTCCATGAAGCTGCTGTTTGAACGCTGAGTGCGCTGGCTCGTGAGCGTGGCGCTCATCTCCGACTCACGCAGCGACTGTCGAGCGGTCTCCTCTGCCAGCAAAGCTGCTTCAGCTGCTGCTTCGGCTGCTTTCTCTTGTGCAGCTTTCGCTGCGGCAGCTTGTTCCTCTGCAGCACGAGCCTCCGCAGCTCGCTCCGCGGCCTCGCGCTCTTCAGCTTGACGACGCTCAGCTTCACGGGCCTCCGCTGCGCGAATTTCTGCGAGTCGGGCCTCTTCCGCAGCCCTTTCAGCCGCAAGTCTCGCCTCTTCAGCAGCTCGGGCAGCTGCCTTGGCCTCCTCTTCTTTGCGCTCTGGAAAATATAGAAGCGTTCGTTAGAGAATAGGCGCGATCTTGCCGGCCATAGCTGCACTTACTCTTTTCCGCAGTACACGCACTGCAGGAGAGAACGTCGTTTTCGAGAGTTGCACCATCTAAAAAGTTAGAAAAACGTGAGTGACCCGCCAATAAGGCAAGAACGATACGCATCATCGTACTCTCTTCGAACGGCTTCTGGCACTGAGGGCAGATCATGCATTTCTTGTGGAACAATGAGCCAGCCGCCTTGTACGATTTACCCAGAATTTCCTGTGGGCAGAAATCAACACGCTCACATTTTAGGCACTGGTCCGCCACACCACATCGAGTCATGACACAGTCATACCTGGTCGCAAATGAGGCAGTACGAAATCTCAGACGCGCAATCGGCGTGGTAGGCCTGCCAAAGAAATATGTGCCACAGTAAGTATGAGACCACACCCGACGCATTTTGGTGGAGGGATGCCCACGCACCTTTTTCTTGTGGATCGCAAACTCGTCGTCTTCTTCAATCGCGTCGCGACAGCCACGACAAATCAAACACTGGTAGAATAACAGTGCACGCGTGTCAGTCTCCGCAGCAAACACCAGAACCTGCAATCCAGCACTACGGACGCACAATTTCGTGGAAGATCTCGCCCTTGGCGGTCTTGGTGCGGCCGAGAATAGTCTCTCGACACGCATGACACTTCTTGAGCCTGCGCACGACCGTGGGCTTGTCCTCGATGGCGTCATTCGCACGCGCATCGGCCTGATTGGGCGCGCGCGGCTCGGTCGGTGCGGTCGCCCCAACGGAGGCATAGAGAGATTCGCCTTCGGACGCTGGAGCCGCGCCATTGGTGGTGGTGCTGGCGGTTTGGCGCCACTGGTTGAAGCGCTGGTTGGACGCCTCGCGCGCGGCCAAGATCGCCGGGTCGGGCCCCACGGGCACGGGGTTCTCCACGCGCAGATACGATCCAGGCACAAGCCCTTTCTCGCCATCGAGCAGCACAAACCACCAGCCGTCCGAGTCCTTGCGGATGATCTCCATCGTGTCGCCCTTGCGGAGCCGCAGCTGCGTCTCCTTGTCCTGCGGCATAAAGTCGTACAGCGCCGTCGCGTTCTCGCGCACCTTTGGCGGCGGCGGAACGTACGGCGCACTACAGGCAACACACCGCGCATCCGTACGTCAGCATCAAATGTTCACAACCTCATACGCTTCGAGGGTAGCGCACCCCATGGTCTGCTGCAGCCGACCAGCCGACTGGAAGGCGCTGGGGATGTAGCCCTCGGCGCCGGCGCCCGCCGTCTTGATCGGATCCTTCCAGGACGAGGCCTTGGTCGCCACCTACATGTCCATATTCATTTCCCCCGTGAGCATCGCTTGTCCATTCTTCACGGCAACTTTGCCGCCCCCTTTTCTTTTCTTTTTTTTTTTTTCTCTCTCTCTCCCTGTCGCTTTAGTCGTACCGCTTCCTCGCCGCACTTTTCACATACGGTGGCTTCGACATGGTCGCCGCATCTGCGTCAATAAGAAAACGGTTAGACTCTTATTTCTCCCTCCCCCCTCTAGATCCGCCCCAACTCCACCGCTGTGTACGCACTTTGGACAGAAGCCTGGCATGGCTAATCGCGCTGAATGGTCCCACGGGGCGGTGCTCGCTTTCTCTCTACGCGGCGCGTCGTGTCACTGGCGCTCGCGCGTCCACGTGTGTTGTGACCGGCGTTTCCCCCTCGATCGCGCCTTCCCTCTTTTCAGCTGAACAAGGAGGATGAGAAAGCAGCCCCTTGCTTGACGTGCTGACTTGCGAGCGCAGGTCGTGCGGCCAAAAGCAGTGCGCGCAAGTGGTCCCCTCATTCAGCAACTCGAAGCCCCCCGCTCCCCAGCTGGTTTGGCTCCTCGAAGTGTATCCACGTGCCCCCCTTTACGCAACAATTAGCTCACGCTCCAAAACAGGGTGGACTAGAGAAGCCACGACCAGCAGGGGGATCAGAGAGAATCAGATCGTCGGATTGTCTGAGTCCAATAAATTGGATGGGTGAGCGGGGACGCGACGAGACAAAACGATCTCACGATGCTGCATGCGGCGATCGCAGCGCCGACCACACGGCTCCGTGCCGATGGCTACGCCGCAGTGCTGACCACTGGCGTCTGCGTGCGGTGCGCGCTGCGCTTTTCCAACGTCCAGGACGCCGCCGTCTACGCGTAAACGTCGCCAGAAAGAGAGAGAGATGGCGACAATGCCACGACGTGCGCTGACGCATTTCTGATTTGGTCTCTCTGGCGTAGATGCGGAGAAGACGAACTGTATGCGGTGCTGCAGGAGTTTGTGGGCAAGAGCGGGGCGGTGCTGCCGCCCGCTCCAGCACCGGGTGCCGGTGAGTTGACGGCGCTGTAAACAGGAGCCAGACGGGGAAGAGACTGACGAGGTGGACTGGACTGGGCAGTGTGCTCTTGCTGCGTGGGCGTGCTGGACTCGCGCTTCCACGACCACGTGATCGAGGAGCTGCAGCGCGTCTGTGAGAACAAGTACGCGTTGCCGTGTCGTGTGTGTGTTTGGGTACATGCTTATGGGACGTGTTTAACTTCTTCCTGGGTATCGCTAGCCGCTACGACGTCGATGCGTTCGCGCTCAACATCAAGCTGCCGAGCGCTGTGTTGCTGCGTGAGTACTCGCTGCGCCAGCACTTTGGTCGTACGATCGAAGGATTCAACCGCTCGCACTTGCCCTACGATCTCAAGGACGTGCTCAAGGTACGGTGTTGAGATATTTGGAACGTCATGCATCGATCGAAACTGACGGTCTCTTTTGTAGCTGCTCGTGGTCAAGCGTGTGGGCGAGACCATTGGCGTCACGACCTGTGAGATTCGCGCCGATTTCGCCGTGCTGCTAGACGTGAGCCACGAGCAGTCGGCCGACGAAGTCCAACAGATCCCGGCGATCAAGGTGCCGTAATAGTGGGGCGGGGGGGGGGGGGGGGGGGG
>JAADXL010000099.1:0-60778 GCA_023337755.1 Pythium aristosporum | reverse complement strand
TAATGCGCTGTTTGGTGACAACGGCGCGTCTCTGCCTTTGTTTGGGTACGACTATTTGCCCGACGGCAACTCGCTCTCGGCGGGCTACGGCTTTGACATTGTCGGGAACGTGCTTTGGGGTCATGCGTACTTTGACAAAGGCGGCGATACGTTCGTGCACCACACGACGACCGGGTATGCGCCAAACGACGGACTCGCACTCGTCATGCTGGCGAACTCTGAAGGCTTGAGCACTATCATTGGAACGTACCACTTGCGATCGTACGTCATGGGCATCTTCCTTGATGTGCCAAAAACAGTGCTCGACTCGCAATTCGCAAAATGGCAATCGGGGATCCCGCCACAGGAGGCACCGTTCCCGGGGGCGCCTGTGTGCGGGGTCGAGTTCTGGAAGGACCCACCCAATCTGGTGCTACCAGTAGCGGACGGCGATGCCTTCATTGGTGAGTATGAAGCCACGGACTCTGCCAAGTACTTCCCGCGCGCGACGATCACACGCGCGACCACTGCCAATCACTTTCTGGTCCACGTCGGCCAAGTCCAGGCGGTATTGTCGTACGTGGGGAATGCGAGTTCGACGCTCATTTTCAATGCTGACCGAATCATTGTTGGCGCGGTCGTGGCTGACCCGGATGCCACACGCCCGGGCAACTTCATCGTGAACATCATGGGCCGGGCGTACCGAAAGCTCTAATCATGAGAGAGTCGAGAGGACTGTGGTTAGTGATACAGACGATTGTGTGGACCACGCGTGACTGGCGAATGGTCAAGTCGTTTTTGGTCGTTAATGTCACTAGTGGCTTGTCGCCATGCTAGCTTTTAGTGGTAGGTGGTCATATCCTCCTTGCAGTGATGTGCATCACAACTACTAGTACTAGCATCTGGAGTGGGAGAAAAGAAGTTGATACCATTACCACGCTAATCGTCTAGACATGTAGTGGGGCGATGGTCTTCATGACCTGACCCGCTCACCTGGGCACCGGCTTAGCAGCCGAGGCCAAGCTGGCAACTGCTAGGAAGGTCCTCGCCGTCCTCACCGTGGTGCAAGGTGCACCCAAGGAGGAGGCCCTGTAGGCAATGAGGACGACGGCGAGAACCACCAAGCAGTAAATAGTTAAGGCATTCTACAACTTGCAAAGAATACAACAAAGGATACCTAGGAAGCTCCGGCTTCCCTCTCTCGTGTGCTCAAGTCCAGAACCCACTACAAGACATTTGGCGAGATCGGACTGGGCGGCAACTTTCGCTGGGTCGGCCAGCACTAGTGGAGGAAGAAACCCAGGACACATCGACGCCGACCATGAGGCAGAAGTTTGAGAAGGCTGTCGGCTTTGGACTATTATATAGGCAATTTATGGACCCGCGCACGATGCAGTGTCCCACTAACTGCATCCAAACCACGGGGAAAGGCATCATCAAGGATGACGCCCGCGGTTGTGGCTCGTCTATTTGCCCATGGTCAAGTGGGCCGTCGCTTGTCACCGGTTTGTTGGACAAAAACAGGACTCCACTGAGTCGGATCGAGAGTCGCAATAGTGCTCCATTCTTCCAGGCCTAGCCTTGCTCGCAATACTGTACTCTTCTACAGTAGTGATACGTATTGTACACCTGACCAAGCCTACCATCGTCAAAAGAGTCTTATGCGATGGACGGACATCGGAGTCTACACGCACGTGACAGACTCATCTTGTCGGCTGCACATATCAGCATGCAAATATAGAGGTAGAAGATCTCGGGGGACTGGACTCATTCACGCTGAGTAATCTCCTCCGGAGCAAGCGCTCGCCTTGGCTTGGATGGTGTCTGCTTGATGAAGTTGACGCCTAAGATATTGACGGCAAATCCAGGCGGCTGGGCACCATTGGAAAACACTGCCGCGAGCTGGAATGCCAACGAGTGCACGCCTACAGGAAGGAACACCTTGTAGATGTCGACATCAGTGACGTAGGCGAACACCCCTTTGAGGTATCCCACCTCAAACTCAAACTCATTGATTTTCGATGACCGAATGATCGTCAGCTTTGGCTGGTACTTCGCTGACGCAAGAGCGGTGTACTCGCCCACCAATGTGTCCGCTTCCGCTGGCGTAAGCGGGAGCCGAGGAGGGTTCGTCCAAAAGTTCAGTCCACACGCCGGTGCGCCGGGAAGCGGTGGCGTCAGTTGATCGGTCGCGGTGCGCCACTTCTTGAACTCGTAGTCAAGAATCTCCTTCGGCACGTCCAGGAAGATGCCCATGACGTATGATCGGCACTGGCGCAGCTGTGGGATGGCGTCCGAGTTCGTAAGAACCACCATGCCGAGTCCATCATTCGGTGCAATGGCAGAAATCGCGTGATGGAGAAACGTATCTCCATCTTTCCCAACGAATGCATGTCCCCACAAGAGATGGCCGACAACATCCAAGCCGTAGCCAGCTGCATATGTGTCGCCGTCCGGCACGTAGTGAAGGCCAAAACGTTGGTCGAGAACTGGAAGCGCCTCGGTGAAATCTTGCGTTGCAACATTCTTGCCCGTCATCATTGCAGCGATTGTCGTAGGCGATTGGAAGACTGTCGTCTTGCCGACCTTGCCCTTGCTCAGCATGAGCTGCAGAAACGTGGCCATGTCGGCCGCACTCGAGACAGTGGTCCCAGGTGCCCAGCGTGGCATGGTCGGCGCTAGCTTAGCCTCACGCGAGTCAACAGACATCGGCCCAATGACTTGGCCTTGACACACGTAGTGGCCAGCGTTCAGCGACGAGTTGTAGAGCGAAGCCGGAACGTCTTCGACCGACGCAAATGTGTTGGTCATGCCTAGCGGCTTGAAGATACGCTCGCTCAGAAGCACGTCCCACGTTTTGCCAGACACCTCTTCAATCAGCTGCCCAAGAATATGGTAGTTGGTATTCGAGTAGAACGGTGTCTTGCGCAACGGCGTGTCAGGGTCGCAGAATGCGAGAGCTTCCATCAATGCACGCGATGAATTGTACGCGCCGGCGTAGGCAGCGAGGTCGGGCGTGCGGGCGAAGCCTGAGTTCATTGAGAGTAAATTCCCAATCGTGGCGTCAGCCTCCGCGTACTTGTCCGCAAGCTGGAACCATGGCACGTGCTTCTTGACCGTGTCTTCCCACTGGACCTTGCCGTCCTCCACGAGCAGACCGATCGCGAGCGCGATCAGCGTCTTCGTGACCGAGCCAATCTGGAACAAACTGTCCTTGGTCACCATCGTCGAGCCGTTCGACGAGAGCTTTCCGTACCCCTCTGAGATCACCACTTGTTCCTTGTACACCACCGAGACACTCACGCCAATGGAACCAGTCTTCGGAATCTCCTTCTTGAGAAAGGCCTTGGCCTCGTCGATCTTTTGGCTGAGCGATCGCCCGGCCTTGGGGAAGGCGCCATCCGAGTAATATGAGCCAATGCGCTGCTGCATCTGGTCGGTGGGCGGCTTCTGTTAGCCGGGATTCTGGGCCGGTGAAGACGCGAGCGACGGAAGCGAGTTGACGCCGAGTCGCATGAATGGATTGGTGGTAAGAGACTGGGTAGATGGCAAGCTCAAGCCCAGGGTGGCGAGGACCATCGTCCTACAAATGCGTGGCAGCGATACCATCGAGATGCTCAAGTGGAAGACGAAGGCTAGTTGGTTCAGGGGAAAATCGAAGAGTGAGTGAGGCACCGTACCGCGGAAAACGTCGTGGTTACAGGAGATCTTAGGCGCCATTGTGCTAGCTACCTATAATAGTGAGCGAGTCCAGCGTCCAGCGTCACCCAAAGGAGTGACGGTGCCCAACGTATTTATCCAGAAAAGATTCGCAATATGGAAGGCACTGATTTCCATCCTCAAGTGCATTCATTCTGATGGTGATGAGCACTTCAACTGCAAACATTCCAACCGTGGCGTCACCAGTGGTGATGATCCAGGCAATGTGTCACACATTATGTACCCAATGAGCATCCTCTTCGAGAAAAAGATTTTCACTTTGGCCGTTCACCCTAACTTCTCTAACCGCAAGCGACAAGTTTTCCTGAGCTCGTCTGTCCGCAGAGGATTGGGTGCATTTCTTTTCTGCTTCTGTTTGTGTATTGGACTGGTACTCGGCCCACGCTACTTTGCCACTTGTTGCGGGAAGCAGTCCTAGGCAATGAAGCCGCTCGGATAACGTCCCGTCCCCATTTATGATGCTATCTGCCGCATGGCATGAAAGCAAAACGTCCAGGTTTGTGCATGAACAGAAATTCATTCCGTAAATAGTTATACAGGACGGCCGCATTTTGAAGCTCCCCCGAAAACAATTGCTTCATTCTCAAGTTATGCGTCTCCTCACTAATCTCACTCCACTGGGCCACTTAATGAAGCTGAGCCTTTGGCGCGCGATCAAAGTTTCTGGTACGCCTGACCAAGGATGCCCAAAATAAAGTTGCCCGGGCGCGCGGCGTCCGGCGCAGCTGCGAGCGAACCAACTTTGGTTTGGTCAGCAGCGAAGATGAGCGTAGAACTCGCATTCCCAACGTACGTCAAGGTCGCGTTCACTTGGCCGACGTGGAACACAAACTGATTGCCAGTGGGCGCACGCGTGATCGTCGCGCGTGGCAAGTACTTGGCAGAGCTGGTGGCTTCATACTCACCAATCAAGGCCTCGCCGTCCGCTGCCGGTAGCACCACGCTCGGTGGGTCTTTCCAAAACGCGAAGCCACAGGCTGGCGACCCCGGAAACGGTGCCTCCAAGGGAGGTGTATCCGCACTCCATTTCGCGATTTGATAGTCGAGCACCTCCTTTGGTACGTCGAGAAAGATGCCCAGGAGGTACGATCGCAATAGGTTCGTGCTAGTGATCGTGCCGGCGACTTGAGTGTTCGCCAGCATTACAACCGCAAGACCGTTGTTTGGAGCAAAGCCAGTCACCGTGTGATGCACGAACGTGTCACCACCTTTATCAACATACGCATGGCCCCAGAGCACGTGCCCAATAATGTCAAAGCCGTAGCCCGCCGAGAAAGAGTTGCCGTCTGGTAAATATCCGAATCCAAGCAAAGGAAGCCCAGCAGCGTTCTGAGCAAGTAGCTCGTCCACCGCCTTGTTCTTGCCCGTGATCATCTCGGCAATGTTCGCTGGTGATTTGAACAACTGCACACCATCCACGGTGCCCTTGTTCAAAACCAAGCGAAGCAACTTGGTCATGTCGGCAGGGGTCGAGACGATGGAGCCCGCAGCAAGATGGTCGTACCCTGGGAAGATGTTGGCCGAGGTACTGTTGATCATTTCCAACGGTCCAACGACGTTACTCTCGCAAACAAGGTGACCAGCGTTGAGAGCAGTCTTCTCGAGGTCGGACGGCACGTCTTCGACCGATGCAAAGGTTCGAGTCATCCCAAGCGGCTTCCAGATGCGGTCACGCAAGAAGTCGCCCCACGGCTTCCCCGACACCTCCTCAATGAGTTGTCCGAGGATCTCGTAGTTCACGTTCGCGTATGATGGCGTGTCCCGCAGCGGAAACTCAGGTTCCGCAAACTCGAGACCCTCGATGAGACTGCGTGCAGAGGAGTATGCACCGAGGAAGATGGGCGGATCTTGGCTTCGACCGAACCCGGAGTTCATTGAAAGCAGGTCACCGATACGCACATGTTCCTGTGCGTACTTGTCAAAGAGCTTGAGCCACGGCATGTGCTTCTTGACTGAATCCGTCCACTGAACTTTGCCGTCTTCCACGAGCAAGCCAACGCCGAGTGCGATGAAGGTCTTGGACACGGAGCCGATTTGGAAGATATCGTCCTTGGTGGCCGTGGACGTTGAATCATTGTAACGGCGCAGACCGTATCCCTTGGCATAGACGACCTTGTTTTGGTAGACGATAGCAGTTCCGACACCGATGGTACCAAGTTTGGGGAGCTGTTCGGCCAAGAAGGCATCGGCCTCATCGATCTTCTGTTGGAGCGAACGACCGGCCAATGGGAACCCGCTCCCAGCAAAGTAGGATTGGATGCGAGCTGACAGGTCGTCGTTCCCTGCGATGGAAGTACGACGCAGCACCTGGTTGGTCGCTGGAATGGGGCGGCCCTCGACAACCTGGTGGAGCGAAGCTGTCGCAACAGCAAGCGCGAGGAGCGTGAATGGGTGTAGACGCCAGATCATCCGAGACGAGCGCGATTAAACTGGATGAGACTGGATGAGAGCAAATTCTCGAATGAGGCGTCAGGAGGATCAAGTAGATCGCGGAGATCGTCGGCACACTTTGGTTGCATGGCCCCTTCCCATGCTCTCATCCTGTGCCTGCTCCGTTTCGCCAGTCCATAAACACTCTTCCTGGTGGGAATGACTGCAACTTCAACAGCATTCATGAATCATCGCATGAAAAGTTCTGGCAGATGTTTCAAAGGATGACTTGGAATTTCTCAGGCCTCAACGGATTCAAACAACCCTATTGCACCCAGCTCGTTGGGAGAGTCGCTCCGCTCCTGTGGCAATGGCCATTTAAACGAACCTGAGGGCTCCGTCCAGCCTATAGCGCCTCTAAGCAACGTCTCGATATATTGACGTAATATTTTATATTGTGCCGAACGCTACCGGGAGGGACACAATCCAACTGCTGCCCTTGTCTCCTGCCTTGCCTGTGTTTATGCTCTTCCTGGCGATAACCACTCTAGCCTAGGTAAAGTAGCATTACTGAAGTGCCGCAATCAATTATTGAATTGACAGTATTGGCAATACCGTACTCCAACATAATTACTTTTTCGGAGGCGGTAGATTGAGAATCAGTGTAAGCTGATGGGAGACTCTATCGCTGAGAGACTAGCGCGTGTTCGCATGCGCTCAAATATTGAATCCAAGTTATTGCCAACAGACAAAATCTTCATTCTGAGCTTAGTCGATTCGAAGGCGTGACGAGAAATGGGCCGGCGCAAACAAGACGAACAGGACCGGTATGGATGGCCGCTGACGCATGCATTCTGATAAAAAAAAAAATAAACAGTCTGGAATGGTGGTAATTGAAGTTCAACTAACCCCAACTGATTCACACTTGGGGAAACTTATCTTCTCCTTCTCGAGCACTCTAGGACTACTAAGGCACCGCTAGCCTTGTAGAAAAGTGGAAGAATACTCTCGCCCCGTCCCGGGGTCTGGGCGCGGATGCGACAACACCAAGTTCGTGAGTGAGATCGTCATCGGGTTCAGTTTCGTCAGCCGCTCGAAGGTAAGTGATATGGGTGTCGACTCGACCGGCTCCTCAACCCTGACTAAATGAATGTGAACCTTTTTTTCAAGAAAAATAAGTGGGTGTCGGCTGGATACCACCCCAACGCCGTCTCGCGCTCCCTCTCCGCAATCAATCGATGTATGCGGCAGGCAGTCCACAAGAGACTCACTGGGTGCGTCCCATGGCATCGAGTCTGTTTCTTATTCTTCTTTTCTCGCCCGTTGGAAGCCTTAGAGTCTAGTTCTAAATTAGGTCATGAAGCCGCGCCAGAGCACTTTGTTGGCAGTTTCTGCTGCATCGCGTGGAAGCAAAAAGCCCGAGCTCGTGCACGCACTGGATTCCAACCTTAAACAAAACCCCTACATGGCTCACACGCAACTTTCAGTCAGCTATGTAGATAAAGTAGCAAAGACAAGGCGAGGTCCGCGTGCGTCATAGCGACAGTATCCATCCTCTCACAGCGCCAAGTGAACATGGTGTGGGCCAAGTCAAGCGCCTCTGTGGTCCCCCAGCCAATCACGTAGGTGAAGGTAGCGCCTACGTCTACGAGGGAGACCCCATCGACCCCACCACTGCAGCCACCAGACGAGCCGGCGCACTCGACGCACTACTCCACGACCAAGTTCCTTGCACTTCACGAGTACAGCACGCGGGTGAGTCGATGGCGCGTCACAGGGGTCCTGCTGGCCACGCCACTACCTGCTCTCCTATGTTCCGTGCTGCCGTCGCTTGTGCCGCTGCAGAACCCTCTTCTGGGCATCGGCTCGAACCACACCATGCTTCTCCACACGGGTATCTCCATCTTCCTCGTTGCCTTTGGTACGATCTTGCTCACACTTGGCGCCGCCGCCACGCCCCGCGACCTCTACTCGGAGCTGAGTGCGTGTCGTGTCGCCGTACTTGTGGCCGGTTTATACGTGCCGGTCGTGTACCTCCTGGCCAGCTAGTGGCGGCTCCCTGTACCATTCGTTGTACTTACAATGACGCCAATGTACGGGGCGATGATCGGTTTTGCGCACCTCATTCTGCTTCGCGACACGTTCCGCCGGCACCCTGATCTTCAAGTCTCACTCAAGAGATATGAGAAGCCTTCGACGCTGCAGCTAGCCCAGCTCGTCGTCTACACAGGCTTCACAGTCGCGTTCGAACGCCTCTCGACGTTCTATCAGATTGTCATGGTTGTGGTTTTCCCTATCGTCAAGGCATCTTTGGCGAAATGAGTGGCGAGATCACCATCTCGACCATCGAGATCTGCGCGTCACTGTACCAGTCCATGATCATGCAAACAGCGTCATCCACAGTCGCGCTCGTCGCAATCATGGCTGTAGATCTTGTCCAGGGGATCATTTCCATCAGGTACTTCATGGGCCGACACATGAAAACCCCGTTTCGAGAAGTGTTTCCCAGGGCTTTAGACATCTTGCACCAATCTCAACAAGAAGGCGTTGACGTGAAGAACCTCGCAACGCTCGCTTCACTACTCCAACCGGAAGAATTCCTGGTCGTGAAAGAAGCCCTCGAGCTCGCGTCCGCCGCCGACAAGATCCTACTGGTCGAGTACTATGAAGTCAGCGTGCCCATCGCCAATACGCTCTTCTTGTTACTCACCTACCGGTATCAGTCGGCGTCCTCGCTCTACAGCACGCGCCTGAACCGATTCTACCACAACACGGCGCTTGTCATGGACGCGACCAAGTCGGTCTTGCTGTATTCTCTGCTGCAGGGCATTTCGCTCGTGATTTTCCAGATCGTCCTGCGGCGGCGCCACAACATGTCGGTGCTACCGCACTTGGCGTTTGTATTGGAGTACCACTGGCGGTCGATCCACGGCAAACTGCTCGTGTTCTTCACGCTCATCTTCTAATTTACGCTGGTTCACAATGGTACAGAAGCACGCCAGCACCGCTCCCTCTGGACAAAAAGCTGACTTGTGGGAGTGTTGTGCAGGCGCCGACTTCAGTCTCCACTTTGATTACACCAAGCTCATGGCGGGCATGACGGTCCCGCCAGCGTAGTGTCGACGCTCTTACAGCCTCCCTGAGCATCAAGTGATCGCCAATCGCCAACCAACACATAGTCGTATATAAAAGTACTTCCTGATGTCTCTACATACCCTACGTGCTAAGCGAGAGCAGCAGCGCCGTACCTCTTCTCGTCCAGATATCGGGCGACTTGCCGGCGCCAGACTTGAGGTCCACGGCGATCATAAACGACGGCCGCTCGCGCGTGCCCGTGCGCAGCGGATACAGATAGAGCGGGCAGCTATACAGCCCCTTGGACGATTTCTTCTTGTTCTCCACCGGCTTGAAGTGGAGAATCGGCATACTGCAATGGAGTTCCATCGGATGGGGCTCAGTGAGACAGTCGTGATCAAAGTCCCACCGCGCGCCTTCGAGGATCAGTCCCTTGATGTAGGCCCCGTCTTTCGGGCCTGTTGTGAGTGCATTCTCGCTCTGGTTGATCACGATAAATTCCCACTGGAGCGAGTCGATCGAGAGGCCGTTCTTGCGTGCTGCGGTCTGCAGGATCGCTGTCAGAAAGCCCGTCGGGTACGTGAACCCCGAGAGCCAAAACACGAACGGAATGGCCTGGTTGGCCCACTTGTTCATTTGGTCGCACCGCAGCTTGAGATCGTGGGTCCATGGCCCCAGCGGCTTGAGCGATGGGTAGCAAAAGCTCCACGCCTTGGGCACTTGGCCCAGCAGCATGGCGTTGTACACGGCCTCGAGCTCGGGGGTGATCACGACCGTGCCCTGCATGCCCTTCTCAAGCAGCGTCAGTTGTGAGCGGATGCACGCCAACAGCTTGTTGTACCGCTCGAGCTCTTGCAAGAGCACCGTCTTGAGTGCGTCTGGATCGGACCGCATCGAGAGACCGAGTTTAATGGCGGCGAGATCGTACACCTCGGGCACGGCGTCTTTGAGCGTCTGTAAAAGCGTCAAGACCTTGTCGTCGTTGCCCTTGCCGCCCTCAGCGACACCGGCCGCCTGGAGCGATAGAATCGTGGAGAGCAGTTCCCTTCCGTCGTCGATACGGGACGCCGTCTGTGCGTTGGCGTGCTGCCCAAACGCCGCGGGTGGATCGTCCAGCGGCAGCTGCTTAATGTACTCGCCGTACGCAAACAGATCTCCATCGTCCGGGACAAAGTAATACTCCGACTCGCTTAGCGCCATGTTATCGCTCTGGAGCACGTCCTCGCAAAAAAACTGCGAAATGTACACGAGCATGAGCCGCCGATCCCAGTCGTCGGTCACGCGGCCGCCGTAATTCGCCTGCGCGATCAAATACTTGAGCGCGTCCCACGGCGTGTCGTCGTACTCGTCGAGGTAGATCGCCAAAACGTCTTCGCTGATGGCAAAGTCGGATTCATTGAAGTCGTACGGAATGTTCCACCCGAGGTTGTTAAACTTGCGGCGCTCGAGCAGCAGCGAGTGGAACCAGCAGAGACAAAACAGCAGCCGCTTGTACTTTTTCGTCTGGCGGCAGCGAGCAAATTTCTCGGGCGTGATCGTGTTGTAGAGGCGCAACAAGTTGGCCTTCAGTCCGCGTGGCGGCTCGGTGGTCATCTTGATGCCGCGCTGCAGCACGGCAATGGGGAATTTCGGGTTCGGATCGCTCGTGAGCCACAGTCGGAACGTCGGATTCACGGTCGCTGTTGGCGCACAGAAGCTGTCAATGAGCTTCTCAAGCGTCGGTGCCCAGCTCAGCATCAAGTGGCAGTTGGCCAAGAAGACCCAGTTGCCAGCCTCAAGTCCGCGCTGCAGCATGGCCTCGGCGATCGACGCCTGCCCCTGTCCGAGCGCACAGTTCTCGACCTTTTTGTGGAGCGAGTCGGCGAGTGCGATCAGTGAATTCGTCGGGTCCACTCCCGGAGATAGCACAAAGATGAGCGGCGTGCGGAACGTCGAGGTCTCGTAGATGGCCTTAAGATCAAACGGCGGCGGATCCACGAACTGCGCGCCGAGATTGCTAGCCGTGAACCGCGCGGCTTGGATGCTCAGCCGGTCGGGACGCATACACCGCAGCAGCAGCATGCGCTGCAGTTCATTGCACTTGCCGTCCCAGTCTCCCGGCAGCGGCTCGAGCTCGGGCGTGGCGCTCTGGTACCAGAGCTTCCACGCCTTGGTGCCCTGCTCAAACGACGACACGAGGCCGTGGAAGCGCGGCAGTTTATTGAGCTCGACGAGGCTCATCCACGCGGCATCGCTCAGGAATTCATGGGCGACATTAGTCACGCGCTCTTCGCCCGGTGCGCCACCGAGGCTGTTGCCTCCCTTGAGCAGGAACTCGTACTCGTCCATCGGCAGCTTGTGGACCGACTGCAGTACACGCACACACATTTGCAGCGAGAATAGCAGCTTGTGGCGTTCAAAGAGACCGCGGCACGCGTACGCGTACACGGCGTACGTGTGGTACTCGTTAATCGCATTGATCCGCTCCGTGAGCTCTTCACTGAGCGCGGCCTGGTTCTTCATGTTCCGCGACTTGACGATCGAGTCCTTGAACAGAGTCACGTAAGCATCGAGGGAAAACTGGTACATGGGGTCCACGCTCGTCATGTCGTTGAGCACGAAGTAAAGCGTCGACGACCGCAGCGCGACCTTGGCGTACCCCATACGTGCGGCGTCAATTTTCTTTTCCGTCTCTTCCGAGATGACAAGCTGCTGCGTGACTTCCTCGGACGTGGTCTTGGACGCGTTGAGCGTCGTCACGAGCGACTCGTCGTCAAGCAGCGAGCCTTTTGCGGCCGAGAGCAGTCGTAGAATCTCATTCTCGAGATCAATGAGCTTCTTCTTGGCCGCCGCGACGCGCACGACCAAGTCCGACTTTTGCTCTTCGAGTGCCGGCTCTTCAAGCTGCACGGTCGTGCCCAGCAGCTGCGCCTCGAGGCCTTGTTCTTTCACGACAAAGTTGACGATCGTCGTCTTGGTCGAGACCTCCGGCGTGTAATGCGGATTATGGAGCTTGGTCGTGAGGTAGAACCGGAAGTCGCGATTATAGTCGAGCTCCTTATCGCCCAGGCGAATCACTTCGCGGTTGCCAATCTTGATAATGCTGCGGTTCAAGATGGGCTCGAGACTCGGGTCCAATTCCTCGAGCACGTCCTGCATGAGTACGGGGAAGCCAAAGCGAATGCCGTTCTCGAGCTTGCGCAAGAGGTCCTTCATCATGGGGTCCACAACCTCGAGCCGCGTGCCTTCCATCGACTTGATCCACTTGTTGGCTTGTCCCTGCGGGTCGATCATGAGCGGCCACCGCTTCCCGCGCGTCGTGATCACGCCATTCTCAGTGGACAGCGCATCACGTGGCAGACCCTGTGCATTCCAGGCGCGGACGTCAGTCGGGTCCGCGAGAAACTCGGTGAAGGTGAACTTGGGTGAGAGCGGCAGACTCTGCTGGATCACGCGGTTCATCCACGTGTCGACCAGCGACGATCGGTAGAACGAGTCGAACGGCCCTGCGTACGAAATGAACGCGGCCGCGACCAGCGCGTCGCCCACGACGTTGACCAGGCTCTCGTTCTTGTCGGCAATCGAGACCTGCCAGCGTTCGCGCTCGCCGGCGAGCCCCTTAACGAGCTGCTCGGCTCGCGATAGCTTGAGCTCGAGCAGCTCGGCCTCTTCACGGAGCGCATTCTTTTCGGAGACGCTTGCGTCGTACTGGCGCTTGAGTGCCTCAACTTTCTCAATGACCTCTTGCAGCTTGCCCTTGGCGACGTGGAGATCATGCTGCTTGATCGCAAGCGTCTGTTGCGACTTTTTGAGCAGCTCCTTCTTGGGCAGCACGACGCGAAACACGTTCGAGTAGACTTCCATCGCGAGCACCCACGAGCACAGCGCGCCGGCGGCCGACGACACCTTGCGCACGAGGTCGGGATTGAACGTCGGCTTGGACGTGTACTTTTTCAGCGCCGCAATCGTCTTGTCGCGCATCGAATCCTTGTCAAACGTCTTGATTTGCTGGAGGAAATTCACGTCATTCATCTTGGTTTTCGCCTGCGCCCACGTCGGCTGGAGACCAAAGAGAATCATGACGGCGCACATGACCATTGACACGGCCTCAGGCGGCTGCGAGTAGACCTTGACTTCAGCGATCGCCTTCTTGTCGAGGTTCTCGACCTCGGCCATGGCGCGCTGAAGCGCCGGGAGTGCCTCGTCCAGATCCTTCTGCGCATCGTCGGCGATCTTCTTGGTCTCAGCTTCTTCCTTGGCGATGCGCTCGCTGTCGGCCTCGACTTGCTTGCGCTGCTCGTCAGCTACGCGTCGCTCCGAGACAATGACCACGAGCAGATCGCTGCAGTCTTTATTCTTCTGGGCCACAATGATCTTGCGCTGCTCGAGCTGCTTGGACATGTCTTCGACTTGGAGCCGCGACTCTTCGAGCTTGGCGAGTCCGTTCTTGAGCTTGTCGCGCGTGTCGCGAATCGTGGCCGACTTTTCGGATAGCAAGTCGACGTAGCCCGTGACTAGCGACAGGTAGTTGGTCGGCGTCACGTAGTTATGACGCTTCATCGAGGCCAGTACTTGCTGCGACGCGAGCAGGACGCTGCTGTGGACCACGGCAAACACGGACGAGATCTTGGGCCTCTGCTTGTCCGTGGCGATGTTCTTCTCTTCGAGGAATTTCATGCCGACTTCCTGGAGCGCGTCAAGTGGCCACTCATTGAACCAGTCAATGGTCGTGTTGTTTACAAGCGACGGGAACTGCCGCACACGGTTCCGGAATCCCTTCCCAATGGGGCTGAACGCCAGCACGACGTGGAGATTCCTTCGCACTTCACTGATAAAGAAGTCCCACGTCGCGTCCTTGGTTTCTTTCACGCCCTGCGCACGCGCGCGTGTACGGACACCGTCCATCATAGCGGCCTGCTCGTCCTTTTCGAAGAGCCCCGGGATCTCGCCGCTGCTCAGCATGTTGTTGAGATCTTCGACAAACGACTCGCTCTTGATCTGCGTGTCGCTGAAGAGGAACACGGTCTTTTGCTCGAGCACGCCGACTTGCTGGTACAGCTTCTTGATGTCATCGTGGAACTCGCTCGCGCGATAGTTCTTGACCACTTCGATCTGAAACAGCTTGAAGCCTCCGACAAACGACGCAAGCCGCGTGAGCGACTGGCGGCCACTGCCGCCGACGCCGACCAAGAGCAGGTTCCCTCGCGGCGTCATGAGCTGGCGATGGATGCGGAGAATGTGCATAAGCGCGTCACTAAACATGACGAGATTCATGGGCACGTAGCCTGGTTCAGCGTTGTGGTTCTCGAGCTGCTCTTCCACAAACGTCTTGAGCACTTTCATGTCCATGACTTCGCTGTACTTGGCCGCAGCAGCATCACCGCCTCCGCCTGCGGTCGAGAACACGTAGGTAAACAATGGACCGCTCTCCTTCAAGCGGTCGGGCGCAGAGCTGAGCAGCCGCGCCCAGTCGGTCTGAAAGTGGACGCCCACGAGATCGTCAATCTTCTTCTTGAAGGTCTGGCGGTCGTCGTGGCTCGTGAGCCGGTCGGAAAAGACCCGCAGGGTCTCGTGGATCCACAGCCGCAGCATGCCGTCTTTACTGGCGACCGAGTGCTTGTCCGCCATCAGGACACCCTGCACGACCTTGGCCATGTCGCGCAGGTTAAACAGATAGTGGCAGTTCGCTGGCGTCGGCAAGAAGAGCTCGACCACGCTCTGGTACAACTGGATCGTCGCAGCCACGAGCGGCACGCCCAGCGGCTTGATCTCGTCGTCAAACTCGGCGAGCTTGGGCACGAGCATGGTCTCAAAGATGCGCTTAAGCTGTGCGTGCTCGGGAATCGTCATGTTGACGAGATTAAAGCGGCTCTGGAACCGCGAGCTAATGACGGACCGTCCACCGCCCGGAGGTCCCATGGCCGCGACGAGCTGCATGTCGACAAAGTACTTGAGCGACTGCTTCTTGCGGTCGTACCAGCAGCCATAGTCGACCCACTGGCGCAAGAGCTCGAGCGGCGGCTGCGAACCAAACTGGTCTTTCGTTGGCATGTTCATGTCGTCAATAAACGCCACGAGCTTCTTGCCGCCCACGGGACCAAAGCGGTTGAGTGACTTCTTCTCCATGACGTTTTCAATCATGTCCTGCACGGTCGCCGACGACGTGGCCGACGAAAAGTTCATTGTGAGTCGGCTGTACGCGTCACTGAGGTTCTCAAGCTCCTTCTGCACGACCGTGGTCTTGCCCACGCCCGTGTCGCCCACGATCATCGTGTTGATACCCGCGGCGAGCATGGTCTGCAGCAAGAAGCCGTACCGCATGCTGTCGATGGTCGGCACAATGATCTTGTGGAACGGCGTGTTGGGCGCGACGCGAAAGTTCTGCGGCAGCTTCTCGTCCCAGAGCTTAAACTCGCGCGCGAGCGGATCCACAAAGAAATCGTACGCCGTCTTGAGCGGCGGGTACACAGTGTCAATGTCGCGCAGGCACATATCGAGTCGTTTGCGTCCGTCTTCGTTCGCGGCACCCATGACGCTCCAGGTCTGGCAGAAAAGAAACCACTTTTCCACCAGCGACGCAAACTTGTCGGCGCCGCCGCACGCGGCCTTGTCGACACCGTTCGCGCTGGTTGCGAGTGCATTGTAGAGATTACAAAACGACCGCACAGCGTTAAACTCGGTGACCGGGATGAGCTCAACGACGTCGGTCGCTCGTAGCGCGAGCACGCGTTCCATGTACTTCTCAAAGAGTGCGGCCAGCAGCTCACGCTCGTCCGTGTCGTGGATCGTCGTCGTGAGCCACGTCTGGATGAAGGGCTTCCAGCCGAGGTCCTCGACGTCCATGTATACCATGCCGGCGCGGCTGACCGTCGCCGGGGACGCCACCGAGAGGTCCTGCACTTCAAACATGAGCGCCATCGAGTTGCTCATGCTGATGCGGTCGCCGTTAATGAGCGTGAGCACCTTGTTGTCGTCCATGACCGAGTTCATGCTCTCGATCCAGAGCGTGTCAACCGGTCCGTCCAGCATGATCCACTTCTCTTCGACACGTTCGTCGGCCGCGAGTGTGCGGAAAATGGCCGAGAGAATGCCGTCGATCCACTCAAAGGTCGAGAGATCGTAGACACCGTAGATCTCGTTGAGCGAGATCGACTTGGGATTCAATACTTGCACGCGGACGGGCATGTAGCCCACGGCGCCCTCCTTCGACAGCGTCGTCTTGGCATTCTGGAGCGTCTTCCAGATCGTCGACTTGCCGGCCATGGTCTGTCCGACAATCATGTTGCAATGGCGCGTGACCTGGGACTCGTACAGCTGGATTGTCTTGAACACGATCTGCGCGTGGACCTGGAGCTTCTGGTCGGCGAGCTCGGCCTCGATAGTGCCCTGCAGGCGGCCATAGTCTGTCACGGGCAGCTCAATGCCGGGGAAGAGATCCCCCAGCAAGAGGCGGAAGAGTGCCGCATCCTCGCGGATAAACTTGGGCATGTTCATGTCCCGCAAGGCACGCAGCAAGATGTTCTCCTCTTGGAGATTCGGATCTTCTCGCTTGAGTGCCCCGGCCATATTGAGCACGGCCTTGAGCGATCGCAAGCCAAAGTCGTAGTGGTCCTGCTTGCTCAGCTGCTGGATCATGAGCCCATACAGAGTCGTGGTCTTCTTAGCGAGCGTCTTGGCGTCGCGAAAGCCCTCGGCCTGGAGCATGACCTCGGCAATGAGTGCGAGGTCCGGCACCATCATCGCACATGGTCGCATGAGTGCCTTGAGGTTGTCGGGCAACTCGGTACGGCCAGCGTACCCGGGGTTCATCGTAATGAAAATGCCCATATTGTGGTTGCACTTGATCGTCGAGCCGAGGAAGAACAGGGTCGACTGCTTGAGCGTGAGCGCCTGCATGATCGTGAGCACTTGCTGCGCCACGACCGACAAGACTTCAATCTCAATGCGATTGAACTCGTCAAAGCAGCCCCAGCCACCCGACTGCACGAGCCCCGAGAACATGCGCCCGACTGACTTGTAGTCGAGGCCGTCGCTGCAGTTGAACACGATCACGTACTTGGCCAGGTTCTTGCCCAGGTCCTTGACCGTCTCGGTCTTGCCCGTGCCGGCTGGGCCAAGGGGATTGCCGCCGCGGTTCAAGTGGAGTGCCGTGGTCATCGTCAGCACGCATCGATCCGTGAGCGGTGTGATCACGAGACGACCGTTGTTGCCCTGGTACTCGTACGAGTACTGGAGCGACGTGACCGTTTGCTTGACCTCGCAAATGCCCGCGTCCCCCAAGTCACGGTTAAAGTAGAACCGCAGCTGCATGAGCCAGTCAAAGTCGTTGATGCTTTTGCAGTTTTGCTTGACGAGCCGGTCGATCACGTCGCGCGAGTGGATCTCTATCGTAATGAGCGCCACGACCTTTTGCCGATCGCTCGACGAGAGCTGCCCGCGCACCATATCGGCCAACTTGTTCAGGTACGAGATCCATTTCTTCTTGAGAGTCTTGAGCGCCTTCTTGTCTCCCTTTGTGACTTCATTCAGTGCTTTGATACACTCGTTCGTCCACGCCGTCTGGCCGCACGTGATCAAGAGCTGGCCGGGAAAGTCCTTGATCCACTTCTCCTTCTTGCCCTTGTACCCGACAAGACACTGCGCAAAGATCCTCTCGAGCGTGTTCACCATGGCGGCCTCGACCCGCAGCAGCCAGCCTTCCACGGCGCCGGCGACCACGACGTTGGACGCAAACGTGACCTGTTCCCCGCACGGGGAGTTCATGCCGAGCGCCTCAAATGTCGTGTTCCCTCGCGTGCCCGGAGGGATAAGTTGGAGCGTCTTGATGGCTTCAAAGCACTTTTTGATATGCTTTTGCACTTGGTCCGGGTCCTTCTGGTGGCCCAGAATCTCGAGCAAGTCGTCATTCGACAAGAAATAGAACCGCGGAAAGAGCATGCGCTTGGTCTCCAAGTACTGGTCCAGACACTTTTGGATCTCGTCAAGCTTCGCCTGCATTTGCTGAAGCGTCGCGAGCACGCCCGGCTCCTGGGTCGCGCGCAGGGCGTTCTTAACACTCGCCATGTTCTCCGTGACTTTCATGTAGGCCGTATTGACCTCATCAAACAGCGTACTCTCCAAAGGCAGTTGCTTGCGGATATCCTCCGACGCCATGAAAATACTCTCCAAGTAGATCCAGCAGCGCTGCACGGCAAGCAGCGTCTCGATGATCTCGGACATGGTCGCGAGAGCGCGTTCCCAGTACAAAATCTTGGCTTCAAACGAGCCAAAGAACGGTGACGCCTTCATGGTCGAGAGCTGCACTTGATCGTCCTCGAGAGCCGTGAACAGATCGTCGGCCGACTTGATCTTGTAGTAGACGCTCTTGTACTCACCAATGTCAATGTCAATGCCGCTCCAGCGCTTCTCAATATTCTCGAGCGCCTGCTCGATCGACAGCTCCTTGCTGGCGTTGGCCGACATGGTGCTAATGAACTCGGCATGGAGGTGGAAGCCAAGTGAGAAGACGCGCTCGAGCGTGAAGCTCGCGGCCGCGGGGTCAAAGTGCTTGTCCATTTCATCCTTGAGCTGCGCCCAGTGGCGCGCGCGCAGCGCCGGGCTCTTGAGGTCCTGAATGAGTGGCAGCGTCTGGCGAAACTGCTCAATCTTGGTCTTCATGGCACTCCAGACGGACCAGCTCTTCATGTCCTTGCCGTATTTAGTCACCTTTTTGAAAAACTGCGCGGCCGTGGCCTCCATAGCATCGACCTCGATCTCGTAAAACACCTTGTTCTTCCACGTCGCCCACACAACGTCCCACTCGTCTGTGAGCTGCCAGATCTGCTGGAGCAGCTCAATCTCCTTCTCCGTCTGCACGAACCCGTCGTTCTTGGACTCCTCAATGCCAAAGATCTCCAGCCCTTTCTTTAACGCGCTTTGCCGCGCCCGCGTGGCGTCCATTTTCTTGCCAAACTCGGTGAGAATCGCATGGGCCGATGCCGACGCTGCCGCCGACGTGGACGGATCGGCGCCCGCGGCGTACGGGAGCGACGCCTCGGCCTCGGCGCGCAGCTCCGACATGATGGTATTGAGCTCGGCAACCGAGTCTTGAAGGTTCTGCTTCATGCTCACCTTGCACTTTTGCAACATCGTGTTGGCCTCGACCAGCACGGCCTCGTAGACGTCCCACTGCGGCTTTAAATTGGCCAAATCACGCTGCTCGTCGTCCGTGACTTGGACGTCAAACTCGGCAAGCAGATCGTACTTTTGCTGAAGCGGATCGAACCGCGCGCTGATGCCCGGGAGCGCATCCTTGATGTCCTGCAACAGGCGAATGCTCTCGCCTAAGTGGTCGAGGTTGGTCGGCTTGACCTGGAGCTTCTTGGTGTTGTCCTTGATCATGGTCATGATCTCGCGCAGCTCGTCCTGCGCCGTCTGGTTGAGCAGCCCCGTCAGTTTGCCGATCCACTGGACCGTGTGCTCAACGAGACTAGTCTTGAGAAAGTTGGTGTCGATCTGGATAAAGTTGATCGTGTTGGTGAGGTCCTCATTCTGGATGCTTGTTTGCTGCTCGCGGTACCGCTCAATGTCGGCGCGGAACTGCTGCAAAGGCCGGTTCGCCTTGGCGTACCGACGAATGAACGCCTGCTTGTCCTGGTTCCACACGAGCTTGTACTTGTCCCAGTACCCCAAGTACTTTTGGAGCTCGGTCGCACTGGACGACATGCCGTTCATGATGTGGACCAGCACTTTGAGGATCTCTTCATCGTTGAAGATCGACTGGTAAAAGTTGCTGGTCGTTGTTGTTGTCGACGGCGCTGCCTTGTGCGGGTCCCCTCCACCTGAAGAATCCTCTGCTCCATCCTGTGTGTTGGGCTCAGTGTCCGTCTCAGCCTTTTCTACGGTGGGCGGTGTCGACTCTGGAGCCGTTGCTGCGACAGCGGAGGTGTTGGCGGCGGTGCTTTGCACGGCGGCCGTGAGCCGAGGCACGACCGAGATCACATTAAATACTTCCTTGGCGACCGTGTTGACCATTTGCGTCAGGTCAACCATGAGCGGCTTGAACTCGACCTTATTGCTCTCTTCCAGCACCGTGTGGATGCGAAAGAGCGGTCGCGGGTCAGTCTTGGCGTCGCCATTGATGGCCTTGGACAGTTCCTGGAGCGACTTCTTGACCGACTGGCGCAGCGCGTCCTCGAGCGTCTTGTCACAGCGCTCGACGAATCGGTTCCACTCGCGCTGCACGTCGGGCGGACCGGACGCAAAGTGCTCATAGGTCGACGCCATGGTTGTGCTGATCGTGTGGTACGCCTCGCGCAGTTTCTTTTCAATTTCCTTGCGGTGGATCGCCTGCTTGACCTCAAACACGCCGTCGTCGTAGACCGTATTGCGCTCGATACAAATGTGCATGAGCCCCGCAATCATCTTGCAGTTCTTGGCGACAATGTCCTTGTTCTCTTGGAACTCTTGCACAATCTTGTACGTCGTCTCGCAGTGTTTGCGGCAGTCGGCGACGTACCACTCGACAATGCCCTTGGAGACCCACGTGAGCTTTTGCAGGCCCGGAAGAATGCGGCGATCGAGCTTGCGGATAATGTCTTCAAAGAGCCGCCGCTCCGTGGACGACAGCTCGAGCAAGATGCGATTGTAGTCGCGCACGACCAGCAGCACGTGCTCGCGCAGCACGCGGAGCTGCTCCTTTTGGTTGCAAATGTCGTGGGCCACGTACGGAATCTGGACCTCGCCATTGAAGAACTGCCAGTAGTGGACCTCGGCAAAGAGGTTAAGCAGCGGACGATCGAAGTTGCACGTCAGGAAGCCCCGCTTTGCGCGGTGGATGAGTGTCTTTTCTGTATTCTGGAGCACGTTGTGGTCGCCCTTGGCGGCCGCCACGTTGAGGTTCACGTCCTTGCCGGTGGCCGCGGCGGCGGCAGCTGCCGCATGGCCGCTGCCGCCGACACTGTCGCCGCCCTTGGTCATGAGCGGCGTCTCGAGGCGCGAGTTCAAGTTGGTATTGCCGAGCGCATTGAGGTCGTCGATCCAGTCGTGGTACTTGCGCTGAATGTACTCGTTCATGACGAGCCGCAGACTCTCAAAGCACGTCTGCGCGTCGTCGCTTTCGGCGCCGCTTGCGAGATGCGCGAGCTCACTCAGACGTACGAGCTCGTCGGAGACTTGCATGAGCAGGCTGCGTGCCCACAGCGCGGCACCGGCAAACTGCGGCTCGGTCGGCAAGAGCGGCGGCATGCTCTTGTGCTTTTCAAAGAGCCCGCGCACGGTCGCAACCAGTGCCTTGAACATGCCAAAGATATCAACCGCGCGCTTCTCGACGCACCGCTTGATGGCGTCGCGATGGGCGATCTTCTGGAACGCGAGGATCATGTCGACACCGGCCGAGATGGTCGAGACGCTCTCGAACGCGCCGTTGATGACGTTCTGGGTCATGGCCTCGAGGTCTTTCATGCCATTTTTGAAATTGTTGAAATCGCTGTGCCAGCTCGTGATCTTGACGTCCAGGATGTCGTACTCGAGCTTGCGCAGGCGGTCAATGTGGTTTTCAAACTGGATCTCAATGCCGCGCAAACTCTTGACAATCTCGAGCCCCCGGTTGCCGCCAAAGGTCGGCAGCGGTTCGCGCTTGCCGTCCTTGGTGTTGTTAGCCTTGCGTGCAAACTGGATCTGCCCGCCACACACTTCGAGCAGCTCACGGCAGCGCTGCACGAACGCGTCGATCTGGGCGAAAATGCCCGTCTCGTCAAACGTCCAGCGGCGGTCGGCGCGCGGCGCCGTGGCGTTCACGGCCTGCGTGGCGCGGTGGAAGATGTGCTTCCACGCAATGCCGCACTGGATGCTTTGCTCGAGATGGTGGATGCTGGCTGCGACATTGCCGTCGAAAATGTCGTCGAGCGAGATCGTGCGGCAACACACGACGATGATCTCGTTGCTCACCTTGCGCAAGAGACTCGTGATGCGGTCCTCGGTGTTGTAGTGCTGCGAGTACATCCAGATGAGTCGAATGAGGTTGAGCAGCTTGGGCAGCAGGAACGGTATTTGGTCGGGCTTGGCCTTCGCGATGTCTTCACACACAGGGCTGAGCTTCTTAAGAAACCGCAGGTTGTCGTTGGCCTCGACCGAGCCTTGCTTGATGATCTGCGACAACGTTTCAAACGGCTGCAAGTACGACGACTTGGCTTGGCGCAATATGTCGACAATGTCCTTGACCCCCTGGCGGTTGAGCTGCTCGGTAATGCCCGAGAGATCCTCGGTGCGGTGCTCCCAGAACTTGATCTCTTCGAGCGGACCGGCACCCTCGGCGTCGTGGGCATTGTCCTGGTTGTTGATGACCTCTTTGATCTGCCGCGTCCAGTGGATCACGGTCGACTCGAGCTGCTGCACGAGGTCCTTGTCCTTGTGGTTGGCCTTGACCTGTGAGACGGGCGGCAGATACAGCACTGTCTTGCCGCACGCACGGCTCACAGTCTCGGTCAGGCTTGACATGAACCGGAAGAACTGGCCCGTGAATTCCTTCTGGATACTCTCGGGCCACGACTTGTTCGCCTGGAGCCGCTGCAAAAAATACCCATTCATCAACTGCAGCAGCGACGCGATGCCGTCCTTGCCCACGGTGCCGAACTGGAGCGACTCGGCCACATTGCTCGGGGTGATCGCGACCTGGCCGTACTTGACAAAGTACATGACCGTCTCGAAGCTGCGCGGTGCGATCGTGCTCACGTAGAGCGTGCCGTTCTGGACTGTGATGAAGAGCGCCGGGATGTTGGTGCTCTCGACAAACTCCTTGACGGTCGTGAGGTCCATGGAGCTCCACGCCTTGAGCTGGTACCCGGGCAGCGTGATCCGCTCGCGGATCCACTGGACCAGGTACTCGACATCGTCGAACGTACTCATGGCTCTAGCGTGTGTGCGGAGAGATCAGAGTAGGATCGCGTCGCTTCATGGCTTGGTGACCTCGTGGATTGGAGCCATGAAGCGGCGCGTAGCTGTCCACTAAGTTCGCACGCACTTAGCGATTCGAGCCTATGGCGCCAAAATCAATCCATTGAGGTCGCCGCATCGTCGCCGGGAGACACCTTCTCCGGCTTGCCGCTCGTGCGCATCTCTCAAGCCAGACGACACGCGTTGGAGCGCCGTGTTGTAGTATACTGTGCGCGTGGATGGAGAGAGCGCCGTGGCCGCCGCCGTCAAGACCGTCAGCGCTCCTCCCTCTTCGCCGAATCCTACTTCAAACGTTGGGTTTTGAGCCAAATATACCGAATCGCTTCGACAAAGTACGCTTGAAGACCTCCAATATATAATACGAAGAGGATTGCCAATCACGATCTCTGACAAGATCCACGTTCAACTACCTCTAATACTGTATATATGTTGAGTCCTTTTGCACCTAAAGCAGTAGATTGGGCCAAACGAAGGGGCGGTTTCGAGACTTCCGCTCCAGCTTTCTCCATATTGAGCACGGAGAACCGGGACGCCGACGGATCTGCCGCCGTTGACGCGCTCCTATTTCGGCCGCGTCGTCTCCTATACGACGGTTATCAAGCCCCGTGTCTTCTCCCCCTTCCTAGGTATGTCCCTCAAGAGCCCCTCGCTCGGAGACGGATCTCTCAACTGCTTTTGTTTCTTTTCTCGGCCGCTTTTTTTCCCTGCAGCATCTCGTTTCCCCACTGCCTGTGTCCACCCCCGTGCACGGCAGTTGAGAAATCCCCACCCGTCACCATAAGCAGCTCCAGCAGAATGACGGCCGGCGCGGCTGTCGACGACAAGCGCGCCGACGAGCGGCGCATCAAGGAGCTCCGCGAGTTCCAGCGCGCGACGCCGGCCAACAAGCGCTGCTTCGACTGCAATGAAATGGTGCGTGAGAGAATCGGCAAGAGGGTAGAGGCCGTGCGTTCGGTTGGAAGACGGGGGAAGGCTGACTGATGGTGTGTGGGGCGACTACAGATGCCGCAGTACGTCTGCGTCGACTTCAACACGTTTGTCTGCACGTCGTGCAGCGGCATCCAGTGCGTTTCTTCTATGGCGCTTACGACTGGCTGGTGGCACCAACTGATGCTGATTGTCTTGCTGTCGGTAGTCGCGAGTTTGGCCACCGCGTCAAGTCGATCTCCATGTCCAAGTTCACGGACACGGAAGTCAAGAACATGCTCAAGTTTGGCGGCAACGAGGTCGGTAGCTCTGGGCTGAACAGGGCGATCGCGTATATCGATGATCTGAATCCTCTGCGGTTGTTCGTTTGGTCATAGGCGGCGCAAAAGATCTGGCGCGCCAAGCACGACGCCAGCTACCGTCCGAGCGGTGGCACGGACGGCGAGCGGACGCGCAACTTTATCCGGCTCACGTACATTGACAAGAAGTGGCAGTACGAGTCGCCACGCGCGAGCTCTCGCGACAAAGAGCAGCCGCAGTCGCGCACGGCAAGCGGCGGGGCAAAGAAAGCGGCGAATGACGACTTTTTTGGCTCTTCCTCGTCGAGCAGCTCCAGTAATAAGGCCAAGGCTGCGCCGGCGTTTGATGCGTTTGGCGACCCCACGCCTCCGACCAGCAGCAACAACAGCACGGGTGGCTTTGCAGCGTTTGGCGATTTCTCGAGTTTTGAGAACCCACCCAAGAAGCAGCAAAACGACTTTGACGACTTTGGCCGGTTCGATAGCCCCACGACGTCCACGAGCTCGCAAAAGTCGGCCGGTGGCTTCGGTGACTTTGGGTTCAACAACACCCCCAAGCCCGCAGCGGCGCCGCCACTACATAGCGAATTCAAGACGGGATCGTTCACGCTCGCACCGCCACCTGGCTCGGCGTTTGGCGCGTTTGCGGCACCACCGCCACCAGTCTCCGTGGCGACGCCTCCTGCTGCCAGCAGCCAGCAGCCGAGAAACGACTTTCTTGGGTTCAGTCCCGTGAAAGCTACGCCCGCGGCAACAAGTGACCCCTTCGGTTTTGCCAACTCGCCCGTTGCAGCGCCAGCAAAGACCAACAGCCAGCAGGCGGGATCTACACCGTTCGACGCGTTTGGGTCTCCCACTGCGAGCCGCTCGTCGTTTGATACGTTTGCTGCAGCTCCGACAAGCACCGGCAGTCGGTCTTCTTTTGACGCATTTGGAGCTGCTGCGCCGTCGCCGTCGGCTTCAACGTTTGACGCATTTGGAGCAGCCACACCATCAAGCTCGTCATCGTCTTCTGCATTTGGCGCATTCGGGTCGGCCCCTCCACCGGCGTCGCCAAGCTTTGGCGCATTTGATGCGTCGCCTGCGGCGTCGGCATTCGATGGATTTGGTTCCTCCTCAGTGGCGGCAAAGACGTCATCGGGGTCGTCGCTTGGTGGCTTTGGGGCGAGTGGCAGTCAGGCGCCCGCGGCATCACCAGCAATGTTCGACGCCTTTGGAAGCACACCTTCCCCCGCTAGCGCTGGAGTTGGTGGCGGTGGGTTCGGCACGACGAGTTCATCGTCGCGAACAAGTTCGGCTACTCCGAGCGATCCATTCGGAGGATTTGGCGCGCGAACTGCGAGTGGCACCAAGGCGCCGGAACCAGCAAAACCGACAGTGGACCCGTTCAACGCGTTTGACGCAGTCGAGTCGAACAGCTTTGCGTCGACTCCAACTCAAGCGCCTGCAGGACGAACACCCTCTGCATTCGATGCCTTTGGAGGAATGCAGTCCAATACGACGCAGGTGCCGTCTCATTTTGCGCAGCCACCCGCCGCAGCGAGTACGGATCCGTTTGCATTTGCCGCTGGTGCGGGATCATCGTCCAAAACGAGCAGCTTCTCGAACACCACGCCCACCGCTCAACCTGGTTTTGGTAATGGGTTCCCACAAGGACAGCAGCAACCTGCTGCGTTTGGCCACCCGTCCGCGCAAATGCACGGGTTCCCACCACAGCAGCACCAGCAACACCAGCAAATGTATCAGCAGCAGCCGCACCACCAGCAGCAAAGTCAGTTTGGCCAGTTCCCAGCACAAGGGTTTGCTGGACAGCCCGGCTTGGTACCACCTCAACAGCAGCAACAACAGTGGATCCAACCCAATGCCAGCGCCTTTGCTGGAGGGCAGTTTCCCCCACAACAAGGTCATCTGTCTGCTCAACCACAAGCTCCTCCAGCAGCACAAGCACCTCCAAAGGTTTGTCCCGATGCGTGAGGGATGTATGTACTGTTTATCTGACTTGCAAGTGTTTTGTTAGGCGGACGTGGCCTCTCTAAAGGATCCGTTTGCATCCCTCAGCATGGGCAGCTTTGGTCTCTCCAGTGGAGCTTCTACCTCTGCAGCGCCCAAGTCGAATCCGACTTCGCGCGGCAGTTCGTTTGCGAAGCCCACTGGTTCTCCGGCGACGTCGGCCACCTCATCATTTGCAAATGCGGCACCTCTATCTGGTGGCCCGCCCTTGTCCGCGTTTGGCGGACAACCGGGCAGCTTCGGCATGGGCGCTGCGCCGCTGTCATCGGGTGGAGGATCGCGAGTGAACTCGTTTGATATGACGCCGTCCCATTTTGGATCGACTGCGGGATCCTCCACACCGTCCCCAATGGCGTCGTTCTCTGCTCCACCCATGGCGGCTCCATCGGCCACACCCTCGGCCTTTGGGGCCTCGCCTTCGCCGATGGGTTCGTTTGCGGCCTTCCCCGGTGGACAGAGCGCACCACCGAACCAAAACTCGTTCGGTGGCACCAATGCGTACGTCGTCTCTCTGACTTTTTCGTAGTTTCTGTAGCTGATGATTTTGTGTTTCATGTCGATAGCTTTGGATCCCCCGCACGGGCAGATTCCCTGAAGCAGTCGGCGCCGCCGGCCGCGTCGTCCAACCCGTTCGATATGTTCTAGACTGGCGCGCAGTGGAGCACAAGGGCCGGTGGTATGGTTCGATTCAGACGTGGTTTAGAAGGAATTCAAAACGAGAAACGCGTGCGGCGCTAGTGTGCAGTCTGTCGGGTGACTCTAAAATAACAAATTATGATGGCCCTTCGCTCCATGGTTTCTACAGGCTGATCACATGGGGCTCTTCTATTGCTCGGTGCATCTCGCGCATCTTCTTCACCGGCTCACTGACTACAGCCAGCGCTTTCTCTTTGTGCGACGCGGTCATTGCCTTTCGTACGGAAGGCTCCTCGCTCTCGGCCCCCATTTGAAACAGCACCACCTCATCTTCGTCTTCTCCTTCGTCGTCGCTCATCTCCTCCTCACTCTCCTCGAGCGTCTTGCTCGTCTCGTCTGGCCTGGCACACTTGAGCACGCGCGTGCGGTCGGCGTTTTCCGGCTCGGGCGACAGCAGCCAGTTGCGGCCGACGCGCACAGCCGAGATCACGTCCTGGCGGTTGCGCGGTCCGACAGGGAACACGAGCGCCGACTCGTAGTGCTCGAGTGCGATGCGGAACTGCTCGTGGAGCTCCGCGATGCCGTACTGCTGAATGCGTTCGTACGCGACCTTGAACGACTTGCGGATAAACCGTCTCGGCGCCGACCGCCTCGTCGACGTCGTGCACAGCGACGCGACCCGCGACTCGAGCGTCGCCTTCTCTTCTTCGACTTGCTCCATCGTCCACAGCGTCGGCCGCTCGGTCACGTGCAGATACTGAAACGCAATGTACACTGTCTCGGGCGGGAACAGCATGGCCGCCTGCGTGCGGTACACCTCTTCGCGCGTGCGCCGGCAGTGTACGTTGATCATCGCGTGCGTATCCACTTGGTGGTCCAGAAACGCCACGAGATCCCGGAACTTGAGGCGGCAGCCGCCCATGCGGCACACGTACTTGGCGTGGACTTGGTGCCGCTCGCGTCGCACGCGCATGCATGCACCGCACCAGCACTTGCCAAACGTCTTGACGAGCGGCTGCTCCACTTTGGCCGCGACCTCCGGCTCGGGGCGCTCGACCTCGGGCCGCATCAGCGGCGTCTCGCGCGTCATGTAGCGCGGCACCTCGGCCGTGCCCTTGCGCAGCCAGCGCGCAATGCGCTGCTCGCGCTCGGCCTTGATATGGCGACGCCACCAGGCATCGTTCTTGGCAGCGCGCCACTTGGCAAAATCGATCGGGTGGTGCCGCTCGAACGCGCGCTGCTGTGTCTTGGTGAGCTTCTTGGGCGGATCGCTGGGCGAGAAGCCCAGCGCGTCGTCGCGACGGCGGCGCTTCTTGGCCACGCGCGTGGGCTTTGTGAGGTCCACGACCGCGGCTGGCGCATGCGGCATCGACGCCGGGCTCACGGCCTCAAGCGGCTGTGCGTGGAGCTCCACGAGGCTCAGGGCGGCGGCGCCATCGCGCGGCGACAGTGCAGCGGAGACGGCGCTCCCGGCCATCAATCGAAGAGTGGCGGGAATGGGGCATCCATCAGACCAACGTGGGATATACCGGTACTATACCGGTTTTCGTCATGGCAACCAGTCGCTGAGATGTAGCCATCTGACCAATATCAGAACTGACTCTGATGTCATGATCTGAGCCGGTCCAATAATTGTGTTGGGCAATTATTGCTCAGTCGGCACGGAGGGGCCCAGCCTACGGGCACGTCAAAGTTGTTATTGACTTGCTTCTGGACAGTCTCTCGCGTTTAGTGGCTCGTGGATTCTTCCGTCTTTTGTTTGTCTTGCTCGCGCAGCTCTTGGAGTCGTACTTGGATGCGACGTTCGATTTCTTCTTCGGTCGTCTTCATGGATTTGGGCAGCAGCGATGGGAAATCGAGCTCACGCGCGGGGCCCTTGGTCTCGACGAGGATCTCCGTGTTGGGGTAGTACACGGCCGGTGCCTCACCGTACTTTTCTTCGTACCGCTCGACACCCTTGGCGAGGCGCCATTTGTGGAACTGCTCGCGTCCGTAAACGATGGCCGCACCAGCGACCAGACCCGCCGCTGCACCCTGCACTCCACGACGAGGTCCGCCTTTGTCGCCGTACCAAAGTCAGTAAACGATCCAGGAACTACTTGGTTCGATCGGTGGCAAGAGGTAGAACGCACCGACAAGAGACGCGAAAAAGCCTCCGGTGATACCGCCGGCCGCGGCGCCCGTGGTCTCATCGCGCTTGCCTCTCTTGTCAGCAAAAACCTCTTCCAGTGCTGCTCCATGAAACGATCCACCATCACAGCAACCATCAGTACGAGCCGCCTTTCGCAGTCGCTGACGATCACTGACCAATGTACGTAGACGACAGCAGGAAAAAGTTGGCGCCCATCGACGCCGAGTAGAACTTGACACTCTCGTTGCGCGCCGTCGCAAGGCACGCGCCCCACGTTGCACCCGCGAGGCCTACTCACGAGATAAAAGAAGCACAGCCCAGCATACCACTGAGTGTGAGAGACCAGCGCCTCCCTGTGTGTGTGATGCCCAACTCTCTCTCCAACGCACCGGTCAAACTGGCGCCGTAGAGCATGTTTTTGGCCGCCGCCTTCGCCTTTTCTGCACACACCAACCACACACAGACCATCTCATAAAGTCAGCGGCTTCCGTCCCATGCCATGGACCACAGAACCGACCGCATACCGAGGCGCTCCTCGGTCGTCTCGCCCGCCATCTTCGTCTCGGTCAATAAAATCTCGTATCCAACGACGGCATCTCGCTCTCTCATTGGTGAAAATAGAACTGTATAACCCTCTTCCATTGGTTAAAATAAAACAATTATGTCCAATTGAAGTATAGAGCAAGATCTGATTGGCTGAAAAGCGTACCTCGAGCAGCTACGGATGAATGGCTGCGACGCATGGCCGGTTGTTTTGACTCGGGAAAGGGCTCATGCCCGACGGTCCACTTGAGAATTTTCGCAGTTCTAATCCACCATGGTCCGTCAGCTGCTCGCCACCCGCTTCGTGGAGATCCCCGAGGACGTCAAGCTCTCGCTCGACGGCCGCAAGGTCAGTGTCGAGGGCAAGCTCGGCAAGCTCTCGCGCGACTTCCGCCACGTGTCGCTCGACATGCGCCTCATGACACCCGCGCAGCTCCGCGTGGACCTGTGGTTCGGCAACCGCAAGCAGCTCGCGTGCGTGCGCACGATCTGCTCGCTCATTGAGAACATGATCACGGGCGTGCGTGTGGGCTTCCGCTACAAGATGCGCTTCGTGTACGCACACTTTCCCATCAACGTGACGCTCGAAGGCCGCACGGTCGAGGTCCGCAACTTCTTGGGCGAGAAGCGCGTGCGCAAGATCGTGCTCTCGGAGGGCGTCGAGTACGTGCGCTCGGCCGAGATCAAGGACCAGATCGAGCTCACGGGCATCGATCTTGCCAAGGTCTCGCAGGACGCCGCCAACATTACGCAGTCGTGCCTCGTCAAGCGCAAGGATATCCGTAAGTTCCTCGATGGTATCTACGTCAGCGAGAAGGGCCACATGAACGAGTAAGCGCGCGCATCCTCGTGACAGCAACGGCGAAAGAGCTCAAGATCTAGCGACTTTTGGTAGGTGACGACATGGCTGCTTGTTTTCTCAACAAAATACAACCACCACCTCCTCCGTCTTTCCGTCACTGGGTTGAGTCGCATGCGACTCTTCTGTCCGGGCGGATTTTATGCATCAACGGAACGAACTGGTTCGTTCCGGAAGAAGCAGTGGGGAGGGACACCCCTCCCCATTGCTTCTTCATGTGCCCAAGGCGCTTCCTCACCGAAGAGCTTTGGGCCGCATGGGATCCTCTCCGTGTATTTCTATCTTCTTCCTTCTTTTGGCCCTTGGACCACGGTACCTTGATCCCAAGGTCTCCCTGATGCATGGTACCGCCTCATTGAGAGGCCACTAGCCACACGGCTGACACCAAGGTCTCGCTGGACCAGGGACCATGATGCATGGAACACTGGCGCTGAAATCTGTGACCTGTGAAAAAGTGGACACGCAAATGGAGACCCCACACGATTTACAAGAACCTGGTTGCCATTTGGATTCAGTAGCGTAAGAAGCTGCAGTAATTGCCGCAGAGGCGACACACAATCTGCATCGTGCTGCTGCTGGTCGTACTACTGGCGAGGGTTGTCGTCTGGCCTTCGAGCAAATAAAAGGGCGCGCGGCCCTGAGAAAAATCGATCTCGCTGGCGCACGCGCCGCAACCCATGCACTTCCACGTGTCCATGGACGCGAGCACTTGGAACGACAGGAAGCACCGGTCCTGCACGTGGCCGGCCACGCAAAACTGCTCGAGCTCGCCAAACGGCACGGCGTCGTCACAGATCAGACACGTCTGCCGTGGCGGCGGCACGGGGGCCACGGGGGCAACTGCTCCGGCAGCGGCAACGTACTCGACCCGCGCCTGGAGAAACGCCGACCACTTGCCGATCGTGTCTTGGGACCCGAGGCGGTTGTAAATGGTTGTCACGAGCCGCTCCATACTCGCGCTCAGCGGCGACTGGACGCTGAGAAAGTCGGCCATGAGCAGCGCCGCGATGCGCTCGGTCTTGGAAATGTCGGCAAAGTTTTGCACTTGGCTGTGGGACGCCAGCAGCGCACGCAGACAGCGCTCGGCCCAGTACACGTACAGCGCCCGCGTCGTGGTCGTGAGCGCAGCGTCGCGCACACTCGTGTGGTGCTCGGCCGGCGGGATGCAGCGTCGCAGTAAGTAGGACGCCTGCAGAAACAGCGGCGTGGCGGCCGGCTCGTCGCTCGTGTCGTTTGTGGCGGCCAGGTACCGCCGCTCCAGTTCGCGGCACAAACTCAGGTAGAGCGGTTGCCGCGCGTCCTCGCCATTGCGGCCGCCGCCGACGCCCTTGAGCTTGTTGAGCAAGTGCGGCAGCGTGAGATCGGCCGAGCCCTGGAGCGACGTGATGAGCGCATTGTCTTCGTGGCAAAACCACAGCACGTCGGCCATGGTGCTCATGTCGCGGCCTTGCTCGAGGATCTTGCACATGGTCTCGACGAACGCGAGCGGCTGCGACGCGTACGGCGTCGGGAGGTACTCGAGCGCCGCCGACACGCGGCTGTACGACACGTCGGCCTGCGACTTGCGGTTGGGCCGCGCGGCCGGCGGCACGACGTAGAGACACGCGAGCTGCGCCGAGTTGGGCGACACGGTGAGCCCAAACATCGGATACCGTGGCGCCACGGGCAGCTCCGACTCGCTCGTCGCAACGTACGGCAGCTCGGTGCCAGTGGTAGCGTCCCAGAGCCGGAGGCGGCCGTCGACGCCGCACGAAAAGATCTTGTCGCCAAAGTAGTCGACGTCCAGACCCGTGACGTTGCCATCGTGGGCGTGCCATGAGGCCTCGGGCATGAGCTTCTTCTTCTTGGCACTGTGGAGATTCCATACAGACAGGCGCGAGCCCGAGGCTACGACGAGATTGTTGCGGTCGCTGTTGCTGAACGTGTGGCGCGAGCCGAGCCGCAGGCCAAAGACGGGCTGCCGGTGCGGCGCGACCACGACGCGGTCAATGGGCACGTGCGCCACGTGAATGTCACGTGGCACGACCGGGACATTGGCGAGCAGCACGTTGCCCTCGCACGTGCCCATGGCGAGCCGCAGCTCGACGGCCGTGTGGTGCGGACGTCGATGGAGCTGCTGCCACGTGCTGGTCGTGACCCATCCGTGTGGCTCCGTATCGAGCCACACGAGCGGTGTCGGTGAGAGAAAGTGCGCGGGCGTGGCACTGTCGACGGCGGCAAACGCCTCAAATGACGGCGCGTCGTAGCCCCACACGGTCGTGATCGCGCGGCCACAGAGCGCGATGAGCGACGTCGTGTGCTGCTCGGTGTTGGTCACAAACGGCGACCACGCGATTGACAGCGTGCTCAGGAGCGCACAGCGGCGCGCGTACTCGGCCATCGACATGGTCGCGTCACTAGTGTTGTCCGAGGTCGTCGTCGTCGCCGTGGACGTGCTGAGCCGGCGGCGTTTCTTGGCGCCCTTGGTCGTCTTATTCGCGGGCGTCGCAAGGCTCTCAGCTTCCGTCTTGACAGACTTGACGGGCGTGAGACTCGACGCCGACGAGGCACTGGGACTTGACAGTGTCCAGTGGCGGGACGCGAGAAAGTCATGGAGGTTCTCCGAGAACACGGCCACTTGCTTCCAGCTAATGTGGAAGCTCGAGGAGAAATGCAGACTGATGCGCGACGACGACGTGAGCGCGAGCACGGCGCAGGACGCATTGGGTCCTGAGCCGCGCGGGCCCCACGTGGCCGCGAGAAACGCTGTGCCGTCGTTCTTGGAGAGCGACACTTCCTTGGGGTTGTACTGGTGGCGGTCACGTTCGTGGAGGAGAAAGTACGTGAGGCTCCCACTAGGGAGCGCTGCGTCCGTGGGTTCGCTAAACACGGGCATCTTGAGCGGCACACGTTCCAGGGCGATCTGCGCCGCGTCAGGCACGAAGATGAAGCTCTTGGAGATGGCGGGGCTGTGCTGGATGTACATCTCGAGCTCGCGACTCAAGAACGTCGAGATGAGGATGCTGGCCTCCGAGACCACGGCCACGCGGCCGTCGTCGGCCCATCGCACGCCGTCGGGCACGAGCGGACTACCGGCGATGCGCTCGCGCGAATGCGACTCGGTGAGCGCGGACGCGGAGCTGCTACTGCTGCTGGCGACGACCTCTGCCACTGCCACAGCGGCTGTGTCACGAGGCGACGACGCCATAGGAGGAGAGGTAGGCGCGTCGTCTCTGCTGGCGGTCGGTGCCGCGCGCGTGGCGCCCAACCGACGCAGCCGAACGTCGGCCATGGCGGGAGATATGACGATTGGTCTCGTTTCCGCAAGGAGCTCTTGGCTCCATGGAACCTAACGGATCAGGAGCTCCAGAAGTTAAGAACCTGTAGACTAACCTAAACTAGACTTTTCTTTCTTTTCGCACATAAAACGGACAGGTTGCTTGCCTTTCAAACCCCCTTCCCATCAACCGCTCCCTCTCATGATCCAGAGCGCCACAACTCATCACACGACTGTGGACCCGGCGCCAAAGTTGAACCGGCAGACGCTCGCGGCCTGCTTGCCGTCCGTAGCCGCTGCCACATCTGTCGGCGTCGCACCAGCGGCCAGCACTCCGCCTGCCGCCGCGGGCTGTCGCTTTTGCATGAGCTCGGCCTGCATGCGGGCGAGATCGACCATGGTCGTCGGCTCGCAGTTCATCTCGGCGGCGAGACGCACGACCGTCTCGAGCGCGTGGAGCTCGTCGATGCGGAACCGCTGGCTGTCGGCCCACGCCTGCCACTCCTCGTCGGGCACAGCACTCGCGGCCGTGAGGTCGTCGGCGCTGACCATGCGCATGGCTGCAGTAGGCGGACGGCCAGCGCCGAGTCCACGGGCGGCAAAGCCACCGGCACCCCCATGGAACGGCTTTGGCTTCGTGACACGTGAGACGCGCGCGATCTTTCGTGGCGGCTCGGCGTTGCGACCGGCCACGGCGGTGCTGAGACACGAGTCCATGGCGCAGTCGACAAAGTCCTGGTCCGTGAAATCTTCATCCAGGATTCTTTCACTCACGGGCGAGATGAACTCGCTCAGGCGGATCGGCGGCTTTACCTGCAGCTTCGTCGTGAGCAGCACCGTGAGCTCGGCCTCGACTTGTTGCTCCGTCTCTAGTACCGAAGCCGGTGTGGTCGTGGTCGTGGTTGTGCTACTAGTGGCCGCTGTCAGCTCGTCAGTCGTGGGGAGTCCGACCTGTGCGAACGCATCGGCGACCAGTGCCCTGGGCACGTCGCGCCAGCTTGCGAGCACCCACTGAATGGCCTGCACGACAGACACGTCGTAATTGATGGGCGGCGACAAGTCCTCTTTGCCCGCGACGACACCGGTCAGGTGGAGCCGTCGGTACCGGCGCTTGACGGCCGCCAGCAGCGTGTGCTCGACCGAGTCCAAGTACGACTCGCCAAACGGCGTCTGCGCGACGAACCGCACCGTCACGTTCTTGAGCGTGAGCTTCTTGACCTGGTGGGACGAAAACGCGTCCAGCAAGAGCACGACGTGGCGGTTCTCTTCGTGCATTTTCCAGTCAAACGACAAGAGCCACTCGCGAAAGAGCGTCGGCGTCATCCAGATCTTCTTGTTGTACGCGTACGTGAAGCCGTACTCGACCGCGTGGGACGCCGCGGACGAGGCGGCCGTCGCCGAGGTCGCTGCGGCCGGCGAGTCGCTGGTCGCGCCAAAGTCGAGGGGCCCGTCGCAGATGAAGAACGGATCCAGCAGTTCGCTGCCGTCGGTGTTGCAGCAGAACGCGACCGTCATTTGCCTGTCAACGGCGTTGGCCTCGGCCTCGGCCTCGTCGCCAAAGCCGTGCGGGTCCAGTGCAATGCTGAGCTTGGTCTCGTCCATCCAAAAGACGTCCCACGGTGCAAACGCGCGCGTGGCCTCGACGAGCTCGGCGCGGCTCGTAATGAGCTCGTGGTCGCTCGAGTGCGGGTGCGTATTGGGCGACCGGGAAAATCCGTGGCGGCTCTGGAACGAATGGAGCCAGCCGTTCGAGAACTGCGGCGGCTCGGCAGATCCGGTCGCTTGCACGTCGAGCTGCAAGAGCTCGAAAAAGAGCTGCGCCTTGGCCTTGATCTCGTCGCCCTGGATGCGCACTTGGCGCGCCTGGCAGTAGAGAAACCAATTCGCGAGCGCCGTGTCGAGCTCTGGGTACTTGACCGTGCGCAGCCGCTTGGACGACCAGTCTTCGCTCTTCATGTGCTCGAACGCGTGGCGCTTTTTTAGCGTGTGGGAAATCGACGACTGCGACGGCACGCACGCGAGCGAGAACTGCGCCTGCGCCCACTTGCCCAGCTGCGCCTGCGTCGCCGTCGGGTGCTGCTTGGCGTAGAGACAGATGAGCCGCTTCTGCTCGTGCGTGAGGTTGGTGCTGCGCGTGCGCTTGGCCGTGGCCGCCGGTGGAGTGGCCATGGCCTCGGCGGTCGCGGCGGCCACAGCGGACGCCATGGCGTCCACGGCCGCGGCGGTCGCGAGCGCCTCGGCCTGCGCCATGCTCGCGGCGACAGCAGCGGAGGACTCGGCGTCGGGGACCGTGGTCGATTCCACAGTCGCGAGGCTTGGATCGCTCATAGTGGAGATGGCTACACTTTGGGCGGAGCGGATCAGAGAGAGAGGAGCGGAGCAAAGCAATATGGCGGAGGAAACCTCTGTTGGGCGATGACGGTCGGTGGCCTCCCTGTCGTCCGCGGTGCGAAGGAGAATGGAGGAACAATCAGTGGAGGGAGCGGAGCGGAGAACAGAGGAGGGGAGAGTGATTCCACCCCAAACGAGGTTTTTATTTCATAGATTTGAAATCCGAAAAAAGCACAAAACAAGGTTTTTTTCAACTGCAGAATGTACTAATTTAGCGAGACTGTATACTGTCGGAATGATAGTGAGTGCGTCAAACTTCACACAGGAATGATGGTAAGCTGTCAGCCAGAAGCTCACTCATCCCCTGAGGCTCAGGCGATCCGTGCCTCATCCCGGGTCTCTCCCCACAGCACATTCGCGGTTTTCCTGCCCACCGCTCCCCCCGCCGTCCAATGGTTTCTTTTCCTCGTCTCGTTGGACTCGCGGTCGTCGCTGGGGCGCTGCTGGGTGGTCCCCAGGACGTCGATGGCCGGCTCATCCTGCCGACCGAGATGGCACTGCAGGCGTTCCGCCATCGCGCCAAGGGCGGCAGCGACTCGCTCGCGACCAAGATCAGCGGCTACTTTCAGGGCAGCGGCTTTCCTCTTGCGGGCCGCTCGCTTCAGCAAAAGATCCGCGAGACCGAGGCCTTTCTCGCGCGCGAAATCCCCAAGAGCGGCATCGTCGGCACGGGTGTCGCCGTCGTGTACAAGGACAAGGTCGTGCTCGCCAATGGCTACGGTCTGCGCTCGTTAAGCCCCACTGTACACTCTGTACAATGCCTGGTGCTGTAATGCTGATGCTTTGTTTGCTTGTATGGAATCTGCCAGGCCACGAACGCGAGCTCGCACGTCTCGGCCGACAGCATGTTCCAGATTGGCTCCGTGACCAAGACCATGCTGGGCGTCGCTATCGGGCTGCTCGTTGAAGAGCGCAAGCTCACGTGGCGCGACCCCGTGAAGAAGCACTTGCCGTGGCTTAAACTCTTTGACAAGTACGCCGAGCAGCACGTAACCATTGGCGATCTGCTGGCCATGAACTCGGGCTTTGGCGCGACGCCGGACGTGGCCGATGTCGCGGGCAACTTCTCGACCGAACGCGTCTTTGTCGAGGCGCTTGCCAACTGCGAGCCCGAGTACTCACTGCGCGAGACGCCCGAGTACGCCAACGTCAACTTTGTCATCTTGGGACAGCTAATTGAAAGCGTCACGGGCACGCCGTGGTACACGTTTTTGCGCGATCGGATCTGGAAGCCCCTGGGCATGGACCACACGTTCGCCTCGGCGCAGGAAGTGCCCGAGGCACTCCGCAAAGAGGCACTCAACGACGGCCACTTTGCATGCGACGGGGAGGAACTCATTGGACCGTATGACGTTGCGACGGCGCCCGAGATGCAGCTTTCGCCCACACGCACCAGTGGCTACGATGCCGCCGGCTCGGTCGTCTCCAGTGCTGCCGACATGGCGACGTTCCTTCGCCTCATCCTCAACAAGGGCCGCGTGGGCAATGTCACGCTGTTGCAGTCGCCGTCCACGATCGCTGAGATGATCACGGGCAAAGTGCTGGCATCGGGGGAGGTCATGACGTTCTTTGAGAAGATGGGCTTCCACTATGAACCGGACGGCGCGACCGTCTCGGCCGGGTACGCGATCGACATTATCGGCAGTGTGCTCTGGGGCCACGCGTACTTTGACAAGAGCGGCGACGTGATGGCCCATCAGACCCGCACTGGGTTCCTGCCGGCGCAACAGCTCGCCGTGATCTTCATGGGCAACACGCAAGTGCCGGACGCCCACGCGTCGTACTATTTGGACCATTTCCGCTCGTACGTCGCCGGCATTTTCCTCGATGTGCCCAAACGTATTTTGGGTTTTGAGTTCAAGAAGTGGCGCGCGGCCGACCAGCTCCAGCCGCCGTTTCCTGGCGGTCCGCGATGCGGTCTCCGCTTCTGGAAGAGTCCGCCGCATCTCTCGCTCACGGCTGAAGAGGGTGATGCACTCGTGGGCACGTACGTCGCGACGAAATCCGGAAAGTACTTTCCCACGATCTCAATCGCACGCAGCACCGCCAGTGGGAACACTGATCTGTTGGACGTTGAAGTCGGTGTTCTCAAAGGCCAGCTTCTCTATGTCGCTACGCTGAGCGAAGCGAATGTCACTGCCAAGGTGTTTATCTCGCAGGGTACACCCATAATTCTGCCGCTTGTGGCGACAAGCACGGCGGACGGGTCATTCACGATCAATCTTGGCGTCGACTACGTCAAGACAGAAGCGGCAAAGAGTTTGCAGTAGGTTCTTGACTCGTTGGAGTTGGGATTGGGACCAGGCAAAGAAGAATAGGATGTTTGTCTTGCTGGCCTCCGCGACATCATGGCAGATGGCGTCGACGTGAAGTATTGCTCGGACCAGTGTTTGGACGCTGCGGGCGAAGAGGTGCAGAGCTAGTGGTGGTCGAGCCTGCGTGAAGGGCTGACAGTGGCCGAGGCTGAGGCCTCGTGCTTTCGCGCCGGCCACGATCAAGAGTTGCCAAAAACGCTTCAATCGTCTCGTCAGTGTCTTGGTTGTCGCCTGTCTCGTTTGGTTGGACATCGTCAACCGCGGGTATCGCGTCTTGATCTTCATCGCTCTCTGTTCTACTAGTGATCGGAAGCGTCTTTGCCACTTCATCACAAAGCTCGGCAAACTGCGCTTGGAACGTTGCATAGAACTCGTCAAAGTCGGACGCGTTGGCAAACTGCGTCGGATCTTGGCGGATCTTGTCGTGGTACTGCTCGAGCGTATTGTTAAAAGCTGTCAAGTCGACTGGAGTGGAGGACGATGCGTCACTGGCTAACGCAGCTTGCTCCTTGGCTTGTTTGGATGCAACGCAGCGTAGTTGCTGGACGACGTGAGCGATTCCTCCTTGTACCTTAAATATGTTGGACGTGTTGGTTTGGATCTGAGCCGACACGAGTCCTCGATACTCTTTCAACAGGGATAGCATCTGAACGGCAAAGGCACACACGTCGGCATGGACAAAGCCCGGGGCAACGGACGGAAGCATTGAGAAGAGCGACCGGTTGGCGTTGAGCAAGCCTGGATAAACTCTCATCCCACCACTCGGGCGACGGCTCTCTTTCGTGATCGTCGTCGCGTTCCCGTGGTTGACAAGAATATCGAGTAACTGGAGACTGACGTCAAGCACAGCTTCGTACTCGCCCACGACAACACTGAGCTGAAGATAATTGAGCATGGCAATCACATGATCACTTCGAACACGCAGCGCACGCTGGAAAGTGACGCGCGCTTCCGACAACTCGCCATTTAGTTGATACAGTGCACCAAGAAGTGTGAACAAGTCGGCGCGGATCACACGACGCTGCCATCGCCACTCGCCATGTTCATCGTCTTCTTCGGGGTCATTGCCACCTTGGATCTGTGGGCGACGGGCCGATGCGTTTGCTTCGACAAGTTGGTCTTGATCATTGCCGATTTCCTCCGGCGGCCTGCGTTCTTCAAGAAAATCACGGAGAACTACGATCGCCTGTGCTAAGCCGTAATCGGTGCCTTCCTCGGGCGTCTCGATCCGTAGAGTCACTTGGATGCGCCACGCAAGCAGCAGATACTCGTCGTGTGAGTCCAGTGTCGTCTTGTAATGAGCTCGCAGCAGCGAACGAGATGCATACTGAAAGTTGCCTTCGCGTGCATACCGCAGGGCATCTCTCACGTCCGAACTGTACGGCATCGTCCATTGGTCGCACTTGCTTGCTCGTACAAGTACGTGATTTTCCAGATCGGCAGCTTCGTTCGGATCCTCGACATCGTCAGAGACAATCCAGTGGCCAAACTCCCGCTCGAAGTCAAAGAATGAATGGTCTTGGATTGGAAGAGGGACGAACTGGAGCCGGTCGGAGTCCACTGGATCTTCACTGGATCCGATTGTATACATTCTATCGGCTTCTTCCACCTGAAGTCGCACAAGTTCTGGTCCAAAGAGCGGTGAGAACTCAAACTCGGAGAGATATGGAAGCGCGTGGAGAGCAAACAAAAAGTCCTTGACCGCAATCCGCATGGCCGCGCGCCACTTTCGACTAAACGCCAATAGGTCCGATGTAAACCGGATGTCAGCATCGAGGCTCTCCAGCTTTGCTTCAGTATCGGCCGATGCAAACGGTCGAGTAAGGTCACGCCCTTGTTCGCGGGGCATCCGATCTCGCATCTCCGTGAGATTCTTGACCACAACCGTGAGGTCGCGCAACGCTAGCGTACAGTTGCCCATCGCGATGAAGAGTTGTGCGCGATTCAGTCGTGCAACAACGCCGTTTCCCTCGTCACTCGGCGTCTGTGTTGGAACGAGCTGGCCATTTGGAGATGATGGTGGGTGCTGTAGTCTTAATGCTCGGTTGTAGTCTTCCAGTGCAACCGCGTACCGCATTTGGTGATGCAAAATGGCACTTCGATTGTTGAAAAACTCAGTGCGGGACGCGTCCAGTGCGATGGCTTGCTGGTAAAGTTTGAGTGCCTCGTCGGGCCGCTCGAGAGCCTGCAATGTCGCACCCAGGTTGTACATTAAGATAGCGCGCTCCTTGTGGTCCTCTGCATGGTGCAGTCCCGTAGCGAATGCTTCGTGGGCTTCGTCAAAGCGTTTCATCTTGTAGAGCGCGACGCCCATATTGTTTTGTGCTCGAAAGCAATCCTGCTCTTCGTCGACTGCGTCTTGGTATCCGCTGATCGCCGAGTGGAGTACGTTCATCTGCAGGTAGACGTTGCCTCGGTTGAAGTGCGTGTCGCTACTGCGTGGATGCGACTGAATCGCCAATGTGAACGCCAGCAGCGCATCGTCCACGCTTCGCTCATTTGTGTGGTGGATGCCAAACTCGTTGAATGCCCACAGCAGAATCCGCGACGTCAAGGTCCCTTTGGGCCACGGCACCCGATCTGGAGGTCGCAAGGTCTCGGTCAGTGCTCGCGTCAGTGCCTGGCTCTTCTTGTACTTGGAACTTGTCGCGTCTTCCAGCGCTTTCAGCACGCGATATTGAAATGTAATTTTCTTTATGGCGCGGAGAAATTTCGTGCGAAGCGCCTGTTTGGCTCGCGCTTTGGCAAGCTCCTCGTTCGGGTCTACACTGGGCACGAACGAGGTAGTTGAGAAATGTCGCGAGGTTGGGGAGCCCTCTCCCGGTGTGGGCTCCACCACCGATGATGACTTTCTATCAAGATTGTTTGGGGTCGTTGATGTATAACGTCCATCCAATGGGTTTGTCGACGACGTCCGCCGTTCTCCCAGTACCAAGGAGATTGGACGCATGATTTGCTTGGGCTCGCAGTCGCGCACAAACTTGCGGTGGTGAAAGAGCGCTTCTGCGGTTGCGGTTGTTGTCAGGAAGCTCTTATGGTTAACGCTTGGTGACAACAACGATGCGCTAGGTTGTGCAAGCACGCCATCTCGAACAGCATCGGCTTTGATCTGCTCCTTGATTCGTTCGCTCTCAATCACCTCGGATGCGGGTGGAAGCTTGATCTGCTTATAGTGCGGTAAGCAGTGTGCCAACGTCTGCGCCGCGCGAGAGCGTTCTCCTGTCTGTGACAGGCAAAATGCCTTGGCGAGAAACGCCACATAGTTTTCGTTGTCGCGCTTGAGTGCAAGGTCCAGATCGACCAACGCCGCCGTGAGTTTTCCGCATTGCATATAGCACACGGCGCGGAAGAAAAGCAACGCTGAGTCTTGCTGACGTGATCGATTGGTTCCTTCGCTCGTATCGGGAAACGAGATGGCGGACCCATAGGACGATGCCGCTGTCTCGAACCGTGCCGCACAAAAGCAAGCATATCCGTGGAGAATCCACGCGTCTCGCCACTCTGGCTGTAGTCGAACAACGGCATTCATCGCTTGGATCGCGGACTTGTAGTCCTTGAGCAGAATCTGGCACACCGCGAGTTGGTAGTGCGCCCGGTAGTAGTCTGGCTTGAGATTCACAACTTGATTGAAATCTTTTAGTGCGTTTCCCAGCACCATGAGCTCTTGCAGCGCACAGCCTCGCATATAAAGTGCATCTGTATCGTCGGCGCGCTGCAGTATCGCTTCCGTAAACGACTCAACGGCCTTGAGAAGGCTGCCTCTTTCCAAGTGGCAATAACCGATACTTGTGTGGAGATTAGGGTACGTTGCGATGCGGTGGCGTACACGGTAGTAGTCGGCAAGCGCCAAGACGAACAGATTCTCTTGCGCATAAATGCAGCCGCGAAGAAATAGTGCGGGCAAAAACATGGTGTGAAGTCGAAGACACTGCGTGAGACTTTTCGTTGCCATTTGAGACTGTCCCGAGAGCGCGTACATGCGGCCTCGAAAGTAGTGGACAAGAAAGTGATCGGAAACCATCGCTTCGGCGTCATCGTAATACGCCCCCGCTCGCGTGATGAACCCCATGTTGACATGAGCGAGCTTGGTTTGCTTCATGGAAAGCGGATTCAACGACATGACTGCAGTCTTCCGAGCGAGCGCCGAGCCGGCTTTCATTTGGTCCGCTGCAAGCTGGCAATAGAGGTTCCCGACCAATACACAGTTGAGCATGCGATCTTCGCGACGACGCAAGTCTTCGACGCTTGCATTCTTTATCGTCTTGGCTTCCTTGGAAAGAGCCAACAAATGCTGGAGGTCGTGGATCGCGTGGCCGTACCGCCTCATGTGAACCAGACAGTTGGTACGAGCCTCAAGGGCACCGGCTTGGAGTGCAATAGTTTTCTTCCCAGCTTGGGCAATGACCATGGTCAAATCGTCAATCGCGTGGTCCCATCGGTGTAGCTCCATTTGCAGGATCCCACGCTCGAGCTGGAGCTGAAGCCATTGCGTGCGTTTGGTTTCGTTTCCAAAGGTCGCCTTCTCGCCTTTTTTGCCTTTCTGCCAGGAAAAGTGGACGGCCATGAGGTGCAGACAATCGTTCAAGTCGTTGATGGCGGCGTTATAGTTGCGTTGGCCCTGCAGCAAACGGGATCGATGCCAGAGGGTCTCCATATCACTTGGTAGGTACGCGTGCGCGAGGTTTGCATCGATGAGCGCTTCAAATCGCCACTTGATTCTCTTGTCGAGCCACTTGGATCTCTTGCCCAGTCTCAAAAAGCAGTTGAAGAGCTTCTCTTCCATAAAATCTTGTTCCTTGCACTTGAAAATTTCCAAGCTCGCAAAGTTTGTAGGTGGAAGGTAGCCTTCATCAATCGAGAGTACGGCCTGGAAGAAGGGAATGACTTGAGAGATGTTTCCCGTGACCACTAGCTTCAGTAGCCCCGACTCGTAAAATTTGTCGAGCATCTCCGTTTGGGGGACTGCCTTTTTCGTGAGTGCGTACTTGACCATCGAGATGGCAGTCACTTCTTCCTCTCGTTCTTCTTTCTCTTCTTCTGCCTTCTCTCTTTCATTGAGCTCAGTGGACGTGCCGTTACCTCGTTGACGGACGCTCAGCGCGTTCGCTGCGTGTGCATTCGCCACGCGAGATGCCTCGTTTTGGACCTGCAGTGGCAGTAAGTGGAAGCAGTTGAGGCCAGCGCAGCTGAACATGTCAATGACGTCCAGCGCCTCGCTTGCGATCGGGATCCCTGGTGACAATCGATTCCGTCGTGCAAGCCGTAGGCTCTTTTTCAGCACGCGAAGAAGTTTGTAGGCAGATTTGAGATGCCCATTGAGGAGCACGATTAGGGTCCTCTGCACAACGAGGAGCGGGTCGTCAGCACCACTATGATGACCTCCGAGTGGTACTGCAGCGGCCACATTCAGATCCTCAACGGCCTTCTCCATCTCGATTCTGAGTCGGTGCGTCATGCTTCTCCATACGAGGGAATAGTACTTGACACGCAGCATCAATTGCTGGGACCAGCGCTGCGAGAGGGTCAAAGAGGATGCTTGTGTTTGTGGGTTTGAAGGTGTGTCCTTGTCGACAAGATCGATGGCTCTCGTGAAGAGCTTGCTCGCAGCATCCCCGTCACACTGCTCCAACGCGATCATCCCGGCAAACATGAAGACACATGGGTGACTGTTGTTGGAAGCGATTGAGGTGCGGATAAAGTCTTGTTGGGATTGATCTTCATCGGCAGACTTGTTGTCGTCAGCATATACATCATCGAATATGACGCCTTCCCATTGTGCCAACTCTACCAGCTTGAGTTGGCCAGCTTGTCGTTTCGATTCAGGTAGCCGCCTGAAGACGTCCAGTTGGTAAACTTGCGCAAACGTATCATCACCAGTCTTGTTCTTCTTATCGCGCTCGCGGAGATAAAGAAGCATGGCCACCTCGCTGAACGATCTCTGCTTTTGCAGCTGAGAGTTTCCGTTTTTGGCCTTCTGCTTCGGGCCGCCACTTGTAGTGGTACCAACGGCAGGTGCTACTGTCGTTGCCGGACGCAGACGGTATTCATTTCGCTCCAACGCGTCGTGAATTGCCTCGACCAGCGTAGTCGGTATCCAAGAGATGGTCTCCACATCCAAGAAGTCTCCCAAGCAATCGAGCTTGATGTACTTCGTCAAAAACCCTGGATCCATGCTCTCTACTAACGAGAGATCGTGGACAAACGCTTCAAACTCGCCCGTCGCACGATGTAGGTTGGCTCGGTGGAAGTAGAGACACGGATCTGGACCGTACCGCCACTCGAGTTCATTCAAGTGGCGAATAGACTCGGCCACATTCTTGGACGACATCTTGATCGAGTCGACAGTCTCTCCATTGTGATTCTTGGTGCCCGGAACGAGACACATGGTCGGCAAGTAGAACGGTACAATCTCTGTGAACGACGAGTCTGGCTGAAAGATGGAACAAAACGTGTCGAGTGCGGCCTTCAGCTCGCCCTTCATCAAGCACAGGCCGCCGTACATGTTGGTCGCGCGATGGTAGAGATGCACCAGCTCGACGGTATGGTCCGTGACGCCACCAGTACTTTGCGTGGGAGTGAACGGGTGGCTCAACGTTGTACGGATTGTGTTGCGCAGCGTATTCATCGCCTGCAGCAACAGAATGACCGCATCCTGTAGCTTATCTTGCCGTATGAGCGCCGCGCCTTCCCCGATCAACGCGCGATGGTATGTTGGAGAGACCGAGTTGGTGTGGTGGCGGCACTTTTCAAACATGGATGCGGCGAGCGTATGTCTACGCTGTGCGAGCCGCAGCTCGGCGTGCTCCACGAGATACTCCGAATCGTGACTGTCGAGCGCGGCGTACTTTTCAAAGCACGCCTCGGCGCGCTGAAGGATGCCGAACCGAGAATAGAGCCGCCCCATGGCCAACAGTACAGGCTTGGAGTTGCCGTCGCGGTTCGCGAGGAAGAGCTGGTCGAGCTCGGCCTTGCTCGACTCGCCCAGCGCTGTCAGTGCATCGCATCGTCCAGCGTACGTGCAGAACAGAAATGCGCGTTGCTGTTGCTGCTGCTGCGGTTGTAGTTGCTCAGCACTTGGTGAGGGGGAATCGGCGGGCACCGCCGGCTCGACGACGTCGTCACCGTAGCGCTCGATCTCGAGCGTGAAGTGCTTCACTGCCGAGACGTTGTCCTGGAGCGTGAGGTAGAGATACCCGAGCTTGAAATGCACGTGCGGCGAGCGCCGGTAGAGCCGCGCGAGGTCCGAGTAGAGGTCGATCGCCTCGCTGACGCGGCCGCTCAACCTGTGAACACGATAGAGAGCGCTTTAGAGGTCTACACGACGGGAGAATAGCATTAAGGGATAGAGAAAGGCGCCCACATACCACGCGTACTGCGCATAGGTGTCCAGCTCCGTGGGTGAGAGTCCCATGGGCGGCGACGCGTTGCCGCTCAAGGCGTTTCCGGCACCCTGGCAACTTCAACGGATGGGATTCTATAGTGCCACCGGGGGTGGTATTTTCTTTTGGTCGTATAGTTTCGTCGTATGCAATACGTTTCAGAGTGATGGTCTTTGAGCCAAACGCTGCCACCATCGAAAAGCACTTGGAAGGAACAAGCGGCTGAAGCACGAGATGCGCTGCTGCCAGTTGGTCATGGGCCCGGCGGGCACGGGCAAGGTAAGCGCCTCATCGATATGAGTATCTCGTAGGGATAATGCGGGGGGTACTGATAGTGTGGATTCTGTGTGGTGTAGTCCACGTACTGCAACAACATGCACGAGTTTTGCGCGGCGTCGGGGCGCATGACGTACGTCGTGAACCTCGACCCAGCGGCTGACCATTTCGAGTACCCCGTCGCGTTTGGTAAGAGGATACTTCTGTGTATGATGGGCTGACCAATAGTGACTGGTATTGAGTGGCGTGCGCACTGTAGATATCCGTGATTTGATCAGCGTCGAAGACGTCATGGAGGAGCTCGGCTACGGCCCGAACGGCGGGCTTGTCTACTGCATGGAGTGAGCTCATTATCGAGTGTTACAGTATCTATGCCTTCTGCGAACCAGTGAGCGCTAACGCACATGGTGCTCAGGTACCTCGTTCAGAACCTTGACTGGCTGCAAGATCTGCTCACCGAGTACAACGACGACGACTACTTCATCTTCGACTGCCCTGGTACGGTGACTTCACCTTGCGGACTGTGGCTTCTCAAGTCTCCAACCTAATGTGGTCTGTTGTGAACCCCAGGCCAGATTGAGCTCTACACGCATTTGCCGGTGATGAAGCAGCTCTGTGAGGCGCTGAAAGACTGGGGGTTCTCGATTTGCGGAGTCTACCTCGTACGATTTTTTCAGATCATACTGGGTGCAGTGATATGGACCTCAACAAACTTACTACTGGTTCCATCGACAGATCGATTCGTTATTTATTTCCGATCCGACCAAGTTCATCTCCGGTGTGCTCTGCTCGCTATCGGCCATGGTCCAGCTCGAGCTGCCGCACATCAACGTGCTGACCAAGTGCGACCTCGTCGATGAGAAGGAACTGACCAAGTATCTCGACCCGTCGTCTGGCTACTTGCTGGAAAACCTTGCGAGCTCGACCGATCCAAAATGGCGACCTCTTAGCACGGCGATCTGCAACGTGGTACGTGTGTCTACCAATCGGAATGGTCAGTCCGTCCCCATGAACACTGACGTCTTGCCGTTTGTGATGTGCTTAGATCAATGACTTCAGCATGGTCGCTTTTGTGCCGATGAATATCACTCGAGAAGAGAGCATTGAGACCGTGCTCATGCACGTGGACCACGCGATCAACTATGGCGAAGATCTCGAGCCTCGCGTACGCACACAGTTGGTTGCCTGCCATTCTGGTCTGCCATTGTAAACTAACTTGGATTCTTGGGACGATTAGGAGCCGAAAGATGAAGACATGGGCGACGATTACGAATAGGATTCGCGAGATGATGCTTGGACCATCATCTATTTTCCTCAATAGAATCCACCGCGACGTCTCGCTCAATGGAGGTCTATTTTCCGGATTTTGTTGAGCGGTTTTTATAGCGAGGAGCATCCCCCTACTTCACTTGTAGATCTACAGTTGCAGCGGCAAACGCTCGATGGCGATTCTCACCGAAAGCAGCGGTGGCGATAAGACCATCGAAGAGCAGCTGCAGTTACGCCGCGTGTTCCGTCGACTGGCGTTCGATCTCCCGCTCCAGCGCATCGAAGGCAAGCTGCAGGTGCGTGTGTCCGGGCCACTTCTCGGTTTGTTTTCACCTTTCAGTGCTGAAAAGATGAGCTCGTAGAAATTGACCGAGCGGCTCTGCTCCAAGCATATCCCAGAGGTATGTATCGCCGCATGAGTCTAGACTGATCGATGAGTCTAAGCCTCGTACAGAATGCGCCTGGCAGTACCAAGCAAGGCAAGGGTGGTAACGAAAATGAGGTGAAGCACGCACAGTACGCATGCGAGCGGGCCAAGTACCTGGCGACGCTTCAGGACGAAGCCATTAACAGCAGGGACGCCGTCACCACTCGGCACCACATTGACGCAGCGTCGCTGCAGTACGTGTACGACCGACTCGGGTGTCCGCTTCCTCACGGACGCCAGCAGATTGAAGAGCTCATCTGGGAGATCAACGATAACCTAGATGGTGTGATCTCGTACGGCGAGTTTGAGTGCAGCTACGTGCGCGCACGCAGCGACCGTACGGGGCTCGAGCCATGCGAGATCTTTTTCCTCACGTGCTTTCTCATGTTTGACAAGACGTGCTCGGGCAAGGTAACGTTGCGTTAATGCCCCATCAATCAACACTGGTGCGTTAGGCCCATCAATCAATGATTTCTCGCATGGATGGTCAACCAGATCGCGCTGGACGACGCGCTCAAAATCTTGTACGTGATGAGACGCCTGGCTTTGTTGGGTTGGTTGATGGAGATGACGTGCTGTGTATAGCTACCTCAAGTATGGCGACTCGATGGAGGACGAGATGGAGCTCCATTTCGGCAAGCAGCTCGACGAGGGCGCCCAGACCATCTCGTTTCAAGAGGTAATGCCGAGGCCGAGCATTTTGCTGGCATTCAGTTGGTGTCCATGGTCTGAATGCTTGCTCTACTGCAGTATCGCGATTCCATTCTGCGCCGCACTGCGCAGCTTGTGGACGAGCATGCAGCGCTGGCCAAGTCGGCCAAGTTCGCCAAACGCACGTAAAGGAAAACAACGCAGACAAGGCTTTCAACGAGCTCCCAGAGGTGGCAAGACCGGGTCTTGGCCACGAGCTCAATGAAGACCATACTCATTCAGTCACGCGGCGTGTTGAGGCAGCTTGATCCCACCGACAAAGAACTGGGAACCGTCCTCAGTAAAACGGTGGAACCGTACACGTCAGCATGCGTGCCCTCGGAGCGGCAGAACCGTTCGGATGCCGCCGATATGGCAGAGCCTCGTGCCATGGTGATCCGGATCTCCTCAGCCCTGACGTTGGCGCTGACGTGATGGCAATTTCGGCCGGGACACAAAAGGGAGTGACGTGATTCAACGGATTCGCGAGGGGGAGTCAGAAGCCAGGGTTCAAAGGTGGCAGATCTCCCAACGAGACGTTATCTCCTGTGGACGCGTCACTGAGGCTCCAGCAACAGCTCAAGAGGTGATTGGATCGAGCCAACGCGTCAGAGCTTCATCTCACGATTCCTTCCATGCATCCTGTCACGGAATCACCTGATAGATCTCAGCAACGGGTGGCCGTTGACGAGCATTCTATATTCCGCAAGTCGTGGAAAAAAAAAAACAAGTCGGTAGTTTTCTTAAACTACACGTATTCTGACTTGTTTTCGACCGTTTCTTTTTTTCTGTCTCGAGTTTCTTTTTGAAGAACTCTCGGCCACTACCACAAGTGCATGGAAACGCGGAGCTTTCATTATCACGCGATTCGCGTGACAGTGGAGACCTCGAAATGTGTCACGATGGGATGACCAGTGGACAGCAAGCATTGTTTCTTTGGCATCCGGTCGCCACTGGTGACGCCAGATGCCGTGTGAAAGGAATAGGAAGCGAGAGAGAAAAATAGAAACACGAAAAAAACGTATGGGCATGTGCGACAGGCTTGAGGCGTGTGTTCAGTTTTTTTCCGCTGGAATCAAACGCAGCGCCAATGTAGGTTTCCAACTTCAGCTCGAAGCTTCGTCCTATGATTACGCTGATGCGAGGAGTCACGAGCGCGATAAACTCCATCTCCAGGGTGCAGAACGGATCCTGGTGAAACATTCCGAGGGTGGCCGTCCCTGTATACCGATATGTGACGGGCTGGATCGTAATTGTGACAGTGTGAAAAGATCGCTTCGAACTAACGCCATCCATCACAGTTGCTCTTCCAGTGAATCCATGCGAGCATCTGCTCCGGCTGTGGCGCGTCCATTGGCTGGTGGGACTTAAAATCCTGGCGCGGCGACAATTCGCAGGCGTTTTATTGTGGTCGTTGGAAGACGAAAATATACGGGTACCGCAGAACACTTTGAGTCCCAAGAACTGATGTTGTCCCCATGGAAACGGCGACGCGTGAAAAAAAGAACAAATTCGCACTCACTTACTTCAAGTATAATGAAGCCAGACCGCGCGTGTTTGCCTTCAGCTTGCTCGGATCATCGAGAAAAAGGAACAAGCAGACCAGCGGCATGGGGGCGTTTTGCTTGAAGTACGACGGGAAGCTGTGTCTGTACTGTACTTTCGGATCCTGAAGTCTCGCTTTTTCTGTGGGTCGCCTTTTTGTTCTCTTACTCGACAAAAGCGCGGCAAAGAGGAAACAATAAACACTGTTTACTGTACGGCAAGTGGCGTTGGGCCGCCGAGAGCGACAGGGCTCTTTTTTTTTCTTTTATTCCCGGCGGGATGCGCTGAAGTTCACGCACTCGGGTTCCCTTCGGAACCTCGGCCAGAAAAAAAAAAATCCCGCGCAGTCATTTTTTTCTCATTCTCCATTTCTCTCGGTCATTGACACTAGCGCGAATATGGTGACTGACGATGCCCCGGAATCTCCTACTACCGACGAGCGGCTCGCGCAGGTCGCGCAGTACTGGCAGCGCTGCTACGACTCGCGGCGCTCGGACGCCAAGCTCCAGCTCAGCCGCAGTCTCTCGGCCACGGACACGCACATTAGCAACGAAGAAGACGAAGGCGAAGAGGTCATTGACATTGACATTGACGGCGACGACGAGGAGCTGGACGACGCCGAGTACGAGTACCGGTACGTGCACTACCGACGGCGGTCGATGCGCGGCGCGAGCGTCGTGTCGGGACTGCCGCTGGTCTGCGACAACTGCGGCGTGTCGTTCTTCTCGCTGCAGTCGGTCGACAATGGACAAGACGAGTGCTACTGCTCGGGCGAGTGCAAATGGAGCGTGATCATGTACAAAGACATGGAGCGCCGCATGGGTGCGATGCGCGCGGCGGGCCGTGCACGAGCGAACGGACTCGCGTCCACGACGACGACGACAGCGGCGACTACGTACACCCGCAAGAACGGCAGCTACGTGTACGCCTCGGACGACGCCATCGCGTGCCATTGACGGCCAGTTTCCCTCTGCCGCCGCGCTCTCGAAACCAAGGGTGAAGCCCTCGAGTTGTGTTGTCACGTCTCTACTACTACTACGCCGCCAAGGCCGCACGCCTCTCCCGCCACCTAACTTATTGCTTCGGAGCGTTCCCGACACCATCGCCGCGCCGCCGCGGTGTCCTCAATCCATCCCGCGATGGACCCAACTGTACGAATGACTGGAATTGCCATTTGCATGGGCATGTTCATGTGTGCCTGGAAGCGGCCGTCTGCCCACCGCTCCAGTATCTATTATCTGCAAAGGTGTTGAGTGTATTTATGGTATGAATCTGATCTCCATTTGTCTTCATCCCCATCGCCTATGCGGCGGCCAGCATTGGTGGCTGCGAACTCGCGCAACTTGTCCCACATTGCAGATCCTTCGCTGCCGTTCATGATCACGCCGCGCAGACGCCCGGTCTGTCTGTCTGTACTACACTACGTTAGTATGCCGTCCGTGCTTATTTGACAGCCCTGACAGACAGCGCTGTCGACAGCCAGTCATTCTCCGAGCGCGCATCCTCCTTACGAGGCCGGCGCTGGGAAGACAGGAGCAAGGCAGCAGTCGGTGATGAAGGGAAGGAAGACTCCTTCCTTCCCGGCCCGCGCCTTCAACCAGCATTCGATGGATTCCCTTTTCCTCGCCAACTTCAACAAATGTAATTAAAACCCAAAACTCCGTCTCAGCAAGACCATACCCGTCGGAATAAGAACCTTGAGCCAGAAGGCCACCTGGTTCATACAAACATAGGTCCAAGTGGGCACTAATGGGAGGGACTGCATAGTGACATTTAAAATCGGGAATGAAAGCTCCATCGTCGTCATATTCAGAGTATCGTGTCCAGGCCAGCGTTCTGTAGATTCTCTGCACTAGACCTGCGACGGGAGAGAGCGTGGATGAGCGAGCCGTGTTTACTCGTCGTCGTCGTCGGCCATCTCTTCGTCCTCGATGGCCTGCTTGGCCCACTGGTCGACCTCGTCGCGGAGGTTGTCGGGCACGAGGCGGTGCTGCCACTTGGTCTCTTCGCACAACCAGCTCATCTCGAGCTCAAACGGGTGTCGCACTTCGTCGTGGAGCGTGTGCAGGCTGCAAGCAACACATGAAAGAAAAACAACAGTCAGCGCTTCTTGAATCGCCTAGTGGGGTCCCCCAAAGGAAGCGTACATCTTGGCAACGTATTTCATAGCTTCACGGCACGTCAGATCGAAGAGCTTGTACTTTTCGATCTCTGTCTTGGCCGCCTGCTGGCCCTTGCCGATCGCACAGCCACGGTAGCTCTGCAACAATCAGCATCAATGTCAGAGAGCTGTTCATACGCGCGGCATCCTTCTTCATCTCAGTACGTACGTAGGTCACGCCGGACGGCTCAATCATGTGCAGCGTCGTCTTCTTCTCGTCGACGTCGTAACCGGCGAGAATGATGGACGCGCCAAACGGACGCACCGAGCCGTAGAGCGTGTAGTAATGCACAAACTGGCCCATGCGCTCGGCCAGCACGTGCGGCGGCACGTCGCTGCCATAGTTCTTCTTGTAGCTGAGCGCTTCTTCGCGCGCGCGGTTCACGAGCTGGCGTCCGTCAGCGACGAGACCGGCCATCGACAACCCAATGTGGCGGTCGATGGCGTACACGCGGCGGTGTGTGCCTGGCACGAGCATCTTGGAGATGAGCGTCTTTTCGACGGCCATGATCACTCCATCCTTGCACTTGATCGCGATCGTCGTGCTGTCCATACCCATCCATTATGTTAGCAGTCGCTCACTTCACGTTGGCACATGGCAAACGTCCACGCACCCGCTGTTCTCGACCGCCTTCTTGGCGTACTCGACCTGGAAGATGCGGCCTTCCGGCGAGAACGTGCCCGCCGAGAAATCGTACTGTGTGAGCACACACCAACAGATAGCATGAGCATACGATAGTGCTGCGGGGGACAGTGAGCAGCGCAAGCAATCAGTAGATCACGTACACCTGCGCCAGTGCTGCTCATCGTGTGATCAGTTCTTCTCCCTGGTCAGCAGCACACCACGTGCCACAGGCATCGCCTCGTCAGCACACAGCTCATCGCCAGCATCTCCATTCCTCGGCGCATCCGACTGTAGCCCAATGCGCCTTCTACGCGGTCTCCGTACCGCGCTACGAGCGTGTGATCTTGGTCGTGGAGTCCGTCGATTGCGCTTGGCGTTCGGCAGCTTTCCTTCACTTGGGAAAAGCTCCCCCAAGGAAAAGGATATCCAATCGCGAAGGTTGCGCGAAGGTACCCGTACCAAAAGATCGGCGGTCTAGTACCGTCAGAAACCGGTATTTTATGTTTCTAACAGCTCGTTAAGAACAGACAGTGTACCCATCTATCTCTACTGGTTGAAGGCCGACGTGAACATCTTCTTGAACGTGCGCGGCAGCTCGGTCGTGTCGAGACACACGTGGCCACGGCCACTGGGCAGTTCCTTCATAATGCGGTCGGCCTCATCGGCAAACGACGCGATGAAAATGGCATGGGCCTTGACGCGTGGATCCGTGACGAGCTTCTGGCCGAGGCGCTTGGGGCGAATGCCGTACCGGTCGAGGTTGGCGTCGCTCACGACAAAGACGAAATAGTCGTCACCGTCCTGCTCGATGACGCGGTGCACGGCTTCATCAATGGCCTCGACTGTGTGGTCGCCACTCATGCAGTACTGCGTGTGCGCCACCATGCGCTGAAGCACCTTGAGCCGGTCTTTGCGGTTGGCCGGCGGCTCACCAAAGTCGACAAAGGGAATGTTGGGCGAGTCGCCGCTGTGGCCCATGATCGCATAGTCAAACTTGGCTTCAAAGCCGGCAAAACTCTCCATGATCATGAGCGACGTCTCGAGCACGCGTTCGAGTCGCTGGTCTTGGCCGTTGAAGCGGTACATGCTCCCGCTAACGTCCATGACAAAGAGCATGCGCTTGGGCTTCGTCTGGTGCATGGTCTGGAACGGGGAGTCGCTCGTGCCACGACGCTTAAACACAAGGCGTTCGCCCGTGACGCCATCGACGAGCTTGGCATCATCCAGCTCGCCACTCGACTGGTGCTTGAGCCAGCTGCGCTCGTGGTCGTACGACTCGAGATTGTCCAAGATGGACCTCAGCTGCGAGCTCTCGCGCTCGACGCGAGAAAAGTAGGCCTCGTACGTGGCGTGCTCTTTCTCCGTCATGTTGATTTCTTGGAGCCGCTCGGCGAGTGCCTGCTCAGCCATCGCACGAGCCTTGGCGCGCGCTTCCGCAGACACCTCATCTTTCTTGGCCTGTGAGACTTGGTGCACGGGGTGGCCTTTATCCAGACGGTAGGGCCCGCCTCGGCCACCGAGACCGGCCGTGTCCGAGCCGCCTGTGCCGCCGGCCCAAGTGTTGCCGCCGACGTGCGGTTCATTCTTGGGGTCGTCCTTGCCGTACTTTGGAGCATCGAGCCCGGTCTTGGGCGTCGACTCGGGCGAGCCCACCGCCGTGCCATTGATCTTCATGTCGAGACCGTCAACACTAACGCCGTACATTTGCCGCCACAGTGCGAGCTCCTCCTCAATCGCACCGTCATCGAGTTGCCACACACGCACGAGACCTTCGTCGTCCAGCGTCGCCAAGTGGTTTCCGTCTGCGAGCGCCGCGGCGCCGACAACACGAGGCAATCTGGACGATGTGTCATTGTCTGAAACTCGGCTCATGGGAATCGTTCTTGTGGTCTTGTCCAAGGGGTTTGTGACTTCCAAATCCAAGAGCGTGTCGCCCACGCTCGCATTCACGACCATGTCGCCGTCATTCATGCTCCATGCACCGTGGATCCCCCACCGCGGTTCCTCCGGCGGGCGACGGGCACTTTGCACGTGCATGGTCGACGCGTGCTTTTCAAATTGTTGCACATAAGCCTCCGGATGCGTGGCCGTGAACGATGACGAGGATTCTGTTGCGACGGAACCCGAAGGGAAGACGGACTGCGTCGTGTCGAGGGCTTGTGCACCACCAGTGTCATTTACGATTGCCGCATCGTGAATCACAAACGCACTGTCTTCTACTCGACGCTCGAGGTGGATCACGGCGTCAGAATCGGCGGGGCGAACGAGCCACTTGTTGGATCCCACCGTCTGCACATTCATGATCGTCGCACCATGCATTTGCTTGGCCATAGCGCCAGCGAGATCGATCGAGACAAATTTGTTGGCAACAAAGTCGACAAACTGGATGATGGAGCCACCGTGCTGGTAGCGCACGACGAGTCCAGGGTTGGCCGTGTCGTCCGGAGCTGCGACCTTCCAGGTTGGGCCCGAGTTGCCTGTGAACCACTGTGCCAAAGGATTTTGCTGACGAGGCTTGCCTTTGTTCGCCGCGCCGCCCACGCTCTGGTGATGACGACCTTCCAACGCGCCGTCCGGAAGCGTAAAGCACTCGGCACGTCCGTCTCCATTATCTGATGACTTGATAATAAGGCCCAGTCCCGTCGACGGCACGAAGATGCCGACCTCTTGCTTGTCCGGCATGCCAATCAGAACAGGGTTGTTCTCCCACTGCATGTACTGGCCTTCAATCTCGAGTACTTTGTGAGACCTATCCAAAATGGAACACATGTGAGCATCAGACGTTTGGTGGACCATTGGACTCGGCTTTCGTGGTGTCCTACCGATCAATGGATTCGAAGTCCGAGAACGAGTGCAGGGCCATGGGTTTCGCCGTGAGAACTAAGTAATTCAAAGCAGACACCACAAGTGAGCAACTAGTATCAACAGAAGAAGAGAGGCCCGGCATACCGTGAACCGAGTTGTCCGGGAAGACGGTCAGGGCGTGCGCTCGTTGCTGGCGGTTTGCCTTGAGTGGGACGCGGAACGAAGAGACTTCTTCCGTGAACTTCTGCACACGGTGCTGCTGCACGCCAAACGTCCGCGTGGTTGCAGGATCAAAATGGATTTTGCGGCGTTGCAGCGAGCTTTGAAATGCAAACGACGGAAGCTTGCGCTTGGAGAGATCCACGACCGTCTGCTCGCTGGCAGGAGTCCAGTTCCACGTTTCTGTGAGCTCGAATGAAGGCAGCGCTTTCGCGTCGGCCAGCTGTACTGTCATGCGAACTTGTTTGCTGCTGGTTGGCGGCAGCGGGATTCCATTTCTGCAGGGGTGGCGCGCCGGAGACAACAGCACATACAAGTCAAACGTACAGTTCTATTAGTCCATCACATTTGACCGACCCCGGCAGGGAACAAGCTATGCCAAGCCATGGCTGCGTTCATTTAAAATCAACGAACGAGGCATGAGAAGCCGGACAGGCCTCAGCACATATTAGCGCAATGCGTACCGAATGAAGACTTGCGAAAGTTGCTTGCGCAGGTTCTTATCGTAGGCGTCAAAAGCAAGCACGTTTTCCTGTAAACGCATAGCATCGTCACGTACTCATACCAGAAAATATTCAGCGAGATTGGGACGAGTTACGTACCAGCACTGAGGTGACGCCGTCCTGAGGGAATTTTTCCAGGTGCTTGGCGACCGCGACGGCCTCTCGCGTCGAGTACGGATACGTGATCGTTCCATTGTCGACCAGCTCGCGCAACTCGGCGAACGCCTTGCAGATGCGACGAAGAATGTCGAGCGGAACGGTCGGCGCGTAGGCTTGGAGCAACGCCAGCTCGGATGCTTCGTCGGGGTTGTCAATAGCACTACACACATCACATCGTCAGTTCTTCATTACCAAGAGGATCAAATCAGTAGCAAAAAGATGGTGCTTCGACTTACTGGCTTGCAAAGACATCACCGATTTCTCGGAAAAAGTTGTTGCCGAGAAACGGGAAGCCCGGTCGATTCGCCAACACCCACATGCTGAAATCGGGATGGAGCTTGATGATGTTCTCTTCGTCCTGCCACTCTTCCACGGCTACTTTCTTCGGATCGATGAGGCGCATTCCGTTCCCCTACAACATGTTTACGCATGAGTCTACTCGTGTTCCACAGCCGACAGCGGACCGTAACACCCGCTTACCAGCAGCATTTCGCCGTCTTCGATCAGGCCCTTGAGCACACAAACGACCTCCAGAGGGGCTTTGTCGGCTTCATCCACAACAAGCGTCCGTCCCGTCTTGGCAGCTCGCACGAGCGGCGAGTCTTCCCACACAATGCGACCACCCGTGAGCGTCGGTGCCAACGTTAACGTTTGCACCGTCGTCTACACCATAAAAATTTCCGTCAGTCCATCCCGTACGCCCACAAACCAGTCAAAGACGTACGTCTCGATGCAGCTGGATGTACTCGCGCTCTTGCTGCAGAAGCTGCAATAACCGGTCGGCCAACTTGTTCTTCCCGACGCCCTGGTTCCCAATGAGAAGCAAATGTTTCTGGCCCGCGACGACATCTTGGAGCATGCCCTTCATCGTCTTGGTGTGTTTCGGGATATCGAAGTAGTGCGGTTGTGGCACAAGCTCGGGGTGCTGCGGAGTCTTCACCGGGTACGATACATCGCCGATGATGAGCTGCCCGTCCCGCTGACAGATTTCATCCACCGTCTCTGCACTAGCGCCGGGCGTCGCCGAGCGGCCAAGAGGAGCGCCACATTCCGTGAGCAGTTTGTCCACGAGTCGTCCGCCCGACAGAGGGAGAAACTGCGTGAGCATGGTATCGTGGATCAACGGTCGGAGATCTTCCAGCGACTGTTGCGGGAACGCATTCAGGCGACGGCACGCACGCAGCAACTGACGCAACGAGAGGTTCAGCGACACAAGCTCGGTATCCGTACTTTCTTTCTTGGCCTTGGTGAGCTTTTCAGTGAAGTTGAGCAGCATTCTGGCAGATCATAAGGGCTCGTTAATATTTATCGACAACACAGCCAGCGCCCAAGAGAAGGTACGTACTGAGTCGTTTCTTCTGGAAGGTGGGGATACAGCGCCCGAACAATCTCTTCCTGGTGGACTTTGCTCAGCGTTGGAACTGCATGGAAAGTGAACATGGCGATGCTGTCGGAATTCAGCCACGCTGTGACGGACTCACGACCAGACGAGGCCACTGCCGCAGCGGCTTTCTGCGACAACGACGCGTCGGACTCGGCGATCGCAACGATTCGAAACGACGGATGAATGGGGAACACATCGGGGAGAGCCGTCACCGACGGATCTTGAGCCTGCTTGTCCTTCAGAATTTCGTCGTACTTGGACTGGGCAAGCAACTTTGTGCCATCTGCAAGATCGAGCTCCCGGTCCTGCACAAGCCGTTGAAGCACGCCGAGGCTATCGCTTCCCAAGCGATGCACGCCATCCAGAACGGCCAAGTGGCCGCGGCGAGCAGCATGCACGAGTGGACTGTCTTCCCATCGCGTGTTGCCACTCGCATCAGTCGAACGACGCTGCAAGAGATCGCGCGCCGTCATGTCTTTGAAGAGACTGAAGAGCTCCGTTGCGTACCCGAGGCGATGCGCAAAGAGGCGCGCAAGGTCCGACTTGCCGCTGCCCTTTGGGCCCACAATACACATGTCCGAGCCCACGGCGTGGTCCTGGATCATGTTCAGCAGCGTCTTGGAATGCGGGTCCGTTTCGACGTATCCTTTCAACGGATCCGTATGCGGTGTTGCCGTACCACACGGCACCGCTACTGCACGCGCTTCCTCTAGAGCGTTTCCGAAGCGGATGGTGACATGTCCATCACTTTCCGTCGCGATCTTGTCGATCGAATAAGTTGAGTCTTGAAGACCAGACGAAAACTTCTTGAGGATGCGATCGAGCGTGTCTGCGTTGGCCGCGGCCTTGACGCCGAGCACTTCTCTTGTGACGGGAAACACGCGTCGGGCAGTGTCGGCCAGACTCGCGTGCGGGAAGGTCTCCAACACTCGCGCACAGTGGGAAAGCGAGAGAAAGTCAAAGTGCGGCATGCGCGGGCCGCCCGACAGGCCGTCGTGCATGCTTTCGATCGTGTTGACGGCCTCGCGGATCCCCACGAGCTTCTCGAGCATGGCCAGCGGCACATCGGGTGCCACTGACACGAGCGATTCCAGTTGCGTGCCAGGCGAGGGTGGTTGCACACTGCGCGCCTGGAAGCGAGAGCGAAGCGGTGGATCGAGCGTTCGCCCCGGGTACGGCGGCACGGGTACACCGAGCGCGATCACGCGAAAGTCGGGATGCACGCGCACGAGGTTTTGGTCGCGGAGGTCGCTCTTGGCGTACCCGGCCGCGAGCAGCGCGTCGTAGCTCTCGGCTTTCATCAGGAAGCGACCGTCGTCCAGTGTCATTTCCCTGCACACACACCGACACATAAGAGACAAGCAATCGAATTGTCAGTCCTGTACATTCATTCAGTCTCATCGTGATAACGGGTCCGCACCGGTTCTCCAAGAGGTTGTTGAGTGTCGGCAGCACATTGCGCTCAGCCTTTTCCAGTCCTGTCCATCCACACGTATCCATCCATGAATCCCACACACTCCACTCGTTTCAAGATGCTGCAAGACCTCACCGTCGATCACGAGCACGCGGCCGTGGATCGCGGCTCGCACGGGCGCCTGGTCCGTGAAGATCGCCGCGTTATCGACAATTTCCCTCCGCTGCTTGAGATCCGACTCGGTCGTGTCCTGCGAGATGGCAATGTACTCGACCTCGCGCTGCAGCAGCTCGCAGAACCGCATGCTCAGCAGTCGACGCGACGCACCCGGCGGTCTGCACCACACAATGGCATGAGAAATCGACATGCAATAAGATAGAGGAGAAGAGCACGAACCCGATCAAAAACATGTCTTGCTGGAGCAGGTCTTTTTGCAGCATCCACCGCAAATGACCCAGCAGTTCTTGCGGATACGCGCGGTCGCGCGGCAAGTACCCGCGCGGCACGAGCTCCGGAGACTAGACGCACAATACCAATACAGATACGTGATCAGTACGCATTCCGCTCTTGCTGCAAGAGAGAAGAGGTACCTTCGGCGGCTTGACCGTGGCCACGACGCCTCCGATTTCCACCGTTTGCTGCATGCACACTCGCTGCGGTTAGTTCCTTCCCACGGCCAAAGCGTCCGACGGCAGACGCACCGGCGAGTGGGACGACGAGACGCTCCGGTGGACGCCCATGGGCTGCAGCGAGGGCGCCGCACGCGCGCGCGCCACGCAGCGACGCGACCGCCACATATTTCCTCAATAATACCACGTCAGGAAATGGCACGTGGGGAACTATCGGATAAGACAGGTACAAATCTGTTCAAGTTGTACAGAACAGAGGTTTCTTGGAACAGTAACTAAATTCAGTAACCTGTCCAGGAAGGCGCACACGCCAGCGAACTTCCAGCTCAAATTCTACACGGTGGTCGCCGACCCATGTCCAATGCGAAAGCAATGGCGTACATCACCATTGGTCTTCTTTATCTCCAATCGTTCTTTACGTTCACATTAGTGAAGACACCACAGAATCGTATCCATGGCCCGGACATCCGAGTACGTGCGGAACAGCGTGGAGATCTTCCCACCCATAGGTGCGGGCTTCACCAATCGTCATGACCATGTAAGTCATGTTCTTCACAATCGAACAGCAATCCCAGCCTCGTACACAAGGGAAAGAAACGGCAAATGCCAACAGGGCGGGTATATAACACTCGCATCATTGGCGACTTGGAATCAGTCTCTGGGCACAAGATTTGACTCATGTTTCCAGGAATAAACCGTTCTAAGATAAAAGTCCTACACGTCCACCCATGTTGAGCCTGGCGCAAGGCTCTGGATCCAAGCCTTCTCAAGCGACACCTTCGAGTAGACACCTGGCGTGTTGGCACGACCACAGCCATTACCCCAGCTGACAATACCAATGAGCAGATCCCCGGAACTCTTCTCAAGGATG